>OX454335.1:43536776-43777123 GCA_949716465.1 Chalcosyrphus nemorum
GCCCAACTTCGGTCGTCAGGGGTACTGTAAAAGTACCAGTACTCTGTTCTCTGTTCCTCTTCCCCTTTTTCTAAAAGATCGTATCCTGAATCCTCAGCGTAAGGGTAGGTATTCATATCCCCCAAAAAATTACTAGATATGACTTGCGACTTCAGAGAAACTGTGACTGCAAAGGTGCGTCCAGACCGACTGAAACATTTCTGAAACATTTATGAAACATTTTAGAAACAAATAAATGTTTCAGAAATGTTTCGCTCGGTCTGGACGCACCTCAAAATTTTTGTAAGCTAAACTTTTTGTTTTATAACATTTACCTCTAGATGGATGGAAATTTTGACCAAATCTAGTCCTAGGCGGGAAGTACTCTGCCAACACTATTATAAAGCAAGAACCAGAGTATGACTCTGTGTTCTATATCCCACCTATTCGACTGTGCTCCCCAACAATAATTACTTTCCCACTTATCCGCTACAGCTTCTTCCTTTTTCAAATTTTCAATAGCAATTTCCAAAAACCCGCTTAAGTTTATTAAAAGTCCACTTGGCATCATCCAAATACCAGAACATTTAGTTTTTTTTTTTCTTAAGTATCTGCCATTTGGAATGCCAAACGGTTAAACAATCAAAAATGTAATGCAAGGCAAAAACTGACGCCATCAGGACCACATAGCCCACGACGATGCTAACAGAGACTCTATCTCGACTGTCGTGCTTTCGAAAATCTCCTTCCTTTGCGCAAATTCAAGGCATTTTGACGAATTTATTATGGAGATGAATGGCGCCCACCAAATGCGAAAGAGAGTCACCATAAAACTGATCCGTCCGATCCGTTGTGGCATTTCAATGGCAGTTCCGTGTCCACGTTGATTGATAATAAGTTATGCCCGTTTTTATCCTGTGTGTGTTGCCATTACCATCATCATCACAATTTAATATGATGGCCCCCTCCGAGGCTGTCCAAATTTCTTGTTCTGTCAAACAGAAGAATCAAATAAAAAAAAAATCAAGGGGAATTCTCGAAATTCCATACGGCTCCACAGTGGTCACATGGTCGTCGTGGCCATTCAGAATCCCTCATTCCGGTGATATTAGCCGAAATTTTAATTACCAAACGAACACGATTAACTCTAGTACGTTAGTGTGTATGTCCAGGAAGAAGGTTGACATTTTTGCTGCTACTGCCGCAGCATGATGGCGACGTCATCATCATCATCATCAGCATCAGCAGCAACAGCAGCTCGAGCATCGTTCAGGTATTCATGATGGTCGTGCGACAAAAACTAAACGGCAGCCAGAGTTAATTGATTGATTTATTTCTGAGAAGATACTTTTTGTGTTATACCTAATATTTTTCTTCTGAAAGAGAGACGACTTCGAAACTCTCCTGCCTCCTCCTGTTGAATTGGAAAGGCTTCATCCAGTTCGCATAATTTCGCGTATTAGAAACGGCCACGGGAATATATTTCGATTCTTGGTGGTCAAATTCATATCGAAGGACGAGTGGAGCTGAGCAGGCACAGAAGGGATCAGGCAATGTATTCGATTATGATTTTATGATGCTTTGGGTGGGTTTTGACAGACAGGCGTCACTTAGGTGGAAGATCACTGGAGACAGTAGCGATTGAGAGCAAAAAGGCCGGGATAAATTACTTTTTATGTAATTTTGAATGATTAAATTGATAGGTAATACAAAAATTGTTTATTTTTACGGAAGATGCTTTTTAATTCAACAAAAAATAATGGCATAAATAATGAACTCTGAGCAAACTAAGGAAATTTTTCAAAACCAATGCTTTTCAATGGAACAGAACACATTGACTACAGCAACAGCAACTTGAACGTTAGACCTTAGTCCTAAATCGGCTGTTGCTGTGTCAATGACTTCCTACTATTCTACTTCGCCATTACTTCGAACAATGATGACGTTCGTTGACAGCTGTCAAGTAGAAAGTAAATAAATTGTAAAAGAAACGTTCCTCTTTCAGCCTTTATGAAGTAGTACCTACCGACTTAAAGATATGAAAATTCGGAATGACAGTTTGGTAAGGGTTTTGGGGCTCGCACTGTATTCAAGATTTATTTATTTGAAAATAAAACTAGTGACACAATAGTAACTGAATCGCAAATGTTGACATGGTTGGGGCGGTGTACGATGTGAGAAGTGCAACTGCCTCAATGGGTTGACTAACAAAGGAAGCTTCAATCTGATACAAGAACCGTCTAAAGAGTTCAATGGAACAGGATTTTACAAGGCTCTTCTGATAAAGGTAGATAAAAGCAGGAATGATCCCCAATATAAGCCTTTCGATTGATAGGAAGCATGGAGAGCTGAACTTTTACTTGACGCAGATGGTTTCTGGTCAGGGATATTTCAAAGCATACCTCCACAGATTTGGGTATGTCCAACGTGGGCAGGAGCAATAGAAAACGTGGAACACATAATATTCCACTGTCTACTATATCATGAAGGCCGTAAACTGTTGGCGAACAGACTGGAAATATCCTCAGATTTTGCTGAGCACACAAGAAGATAAGGAAGCAGTTGGTGAATCCGTGTTTCATGAAGAAACAACGAAATGCAGCGCAGGTAGCTCCCAATACGAACGAGTCGAGTAATAAGGCTAAAACCTCCTTACGATGAAATGGTTGACGGAAGTACCGCGAGGATCTGGGGTAGAAAGGGGGTGGTGTTAGTGGGTGAAAATCTCACACTGTTGCTGGTACGAGCTTAAAGAACGCTTTCACTGGCTTCGGCTGGTTCAACATGTAGTCTGGAAAAACACACTGATTCCGTGACATCACAATGGAGTCACAAATCAAAAAGAACCTTTTGCGGAATAGACAACTTTGTTTAAAGTCACAACTTTACTATCATCGACCAAATCCATCAACCCTTCTGCCAAAAATTCTCTATTGAATTTATAAAATTGAATTTATGTACATATGTGTGTTCGGCAAGTAACATTTCATGTTATTTTCGCCAACTCATATGAAAACACACATCCTTTGCGTCAAATCAACAAAATAAAGCAAATATTTCCAAATATATCTCCCCAACGATGGTGCATTATCCTTTCCTACATCTCCTGCAGTAAGTTTTTGTCTCCTGTCAGTCGGAAGAAGAAGGATATGTCAGGATAACACGGTTTCCATTTTACTTATTAGATACAGATAGGTATTTGCAAAAAAAAAAAAGGACGAACGAAAATTCTTTATGCTCATCTCACCTTCTCACCAGAATGTGCATCAAAGGATGACAAACGGTAATGTAACTACGAGTAATCCGTCATACATTTCACAGTGTAATGTTTATTTTGTCAAATATACTCGCGCAACCCTTTTTTTATTCGCGAAATCATATTGAAATGTCGCGCCGGAGAAGATCGTTCGAGTATTTAATGCTACAACCCTTTGCTGTGCAGTCAATCGGTCTACATGTCCTACAGATACAGCACAACACACACAGTCATACAGTAAATTAATCAATTTAATCAGTTTAATGCGAAAAAGTTAAATGGCATAAAAAATATGTTCGACAGCAGCGCACATTTCATTTCATTCAAAGTGAATTACTTTTTTTTTTGTTCTCTTCTCTGTGGATGTGGATGTATACGATTAATAAAATTGACTGAGAGGGCGGATGACGGATGCTTTAGATTGTAGTTCAACCCTTTTCCGTGTAAGGAGAGGATTGCTTCCATATTTTGGGGTGGTATGAGGGCAAACGATACGTTTATTGTGATTGATTTTATCTGATCAGAGTTGATTTAAAGACTTGCATCATTAAAATAAATATAAGACAGCTGTTTACCTACTCTGAATACGATTTGCCTACACATGTTCAGAGCGACTGTACTAAGCAGGCTGCTAAGTCGGGAAAAGTTTGGAAGCCGCTGGGCAATCTGATACACAGAGCGACGTTTGTCGCCAGAGCATTTGCCCATATCGGAGTAGCGTATAGGAGGACCGAGGTGTCGGTCCATATTATCGGGGAGAATTTTATTTGATTTTTGCATTCGTTTATAATTCACAGTAATTTTCAGTGTTCGTGTTGGAATACACTATGTGATTGCTTAATTTTGTTACTCTAAAAGTTACGTAGATATGGCTCAGACGTAGCCACCAAACCTGTCACACAAAAACTGACTAAATTAATACTACATCATAAAGTCATAAGCAGCCCATAAAGGTTAAGGTCTGACTTTCCGTAACCTACACGACCTCATAACAGTAATAATCTTAAAATGGCTGCCACTGGATCACCAATGGCTGCTGAGCTAAGGCAACCATCCACAATAAATAGCAATTATAAGTCAAGTTATGCTCAGAGAAAAGCTGAGTAAGTTAAAGTTAAAAGTCGGGTTCCGCAAGGCTGAATTCTTTCACCTGTTTTGATTCTTCGCTGTGATTAGCAACGTGCTTAATGCTGCTTTGTAAGGAACTTGATTGACTCTTACATCCGAAGTCCAACAAAGCTTTAAGTTAAAGCTCTTAGTGGACATACTTGTGTTACTTGAATTAAACCCACATGTTTCCATCTAACCACATAGCCTGTATAGTAAGAATTACTGCATGACTCTCAAGTTGGACATACATATGTATGAACGTAGAAACCTCCACTACCACCCCACCTGGTTGTGGCAATTATAATTGCTCTCGCATGGCAATAAAAGGCAATAAAAATTATTTTTTATTACGAAAACGATGAAAATAATCACAAAAAAAAGGAAAAAAAATCATTTTTAATGAATGACGACGGCTCCTTCTTATTCATCCGTGCCTTGGAGTGGTTATAATTGGCCACTTTGATGGTGGCTGAGCACCTGAGCCATATAGATACGTTGAAAAAAAATGCAAAATCATATGCAAACGACAATTAAATTGCTCCTTACGACCATAATTGCACGACAATATACATATATCCTGGCCAATGCAATGGTACGCACAAGAGGAGGGAAACTTTTATGGGCTTATTATCTTCATCGTTTCGACGACGCCGCGCCACAGCCGCCGTGCCGGTTGATACATTTATAAGCGAATTTATGAGTGGTGGCGACGAAAGGATGCAGGAATTGCCTATAATACTTATGGACAGGCTAAGTGATTATTAAAATTACCATTCGACGTATGGGGAGGTAGTATGTATTGCGATGTGTATTTGTGTCGGTTTTAACAACTTGATTAGCAGGCAATTAAGATTGTGCAGAATATTGCGACTCCTGTCCTGCTATAATCTTGAAGAGAAGATTGTTTTAAATTATTCTGCGGCATAGATCTCGAATTGTTATTTTATTGATTTGACTCTACAATAAATATTGTCTTAACTTATGGTATAAAAAGCGATGAAATTTTGCGACCCATATTTTATTGCGGAAATTCCCAATATTTAGACATCTTGAGGTACTAAAACTGCGTAACTTTTTAACGACTATGAGGATCACGTTGCACAATAAGAGCAAACCAAACACCTTCATAGAGTCCAAATTTTACCAAAAGATGAACTCTTTAGAAAGAAAGATACATAGATCAGAGTCTTCATTATTGGATCCAACGAAGGTAACTACTTTTGTATGGGCACGGGAGCCTTTCTGAGTACTCCGGGCTCTGCTCTAGATCAACTGCTAAATCTCCCTCCTCTTGATACTTATAACATGGTGTGTTCGCTAAAAGCTATCCACAGCCTCAGACGTGGTGGCTTTTGGTACTGGAGCTTTGATGATCTTGCTTGACACTTATCCTATGCCCTTGGTCTTATGGATATACCGTCTGACGCTCTGACTCCGAAGCTTCAGTTGCGGCGAAAGTATGAGGTCGACCTTCCAGGTCTGAAACCAAGAATGGAGTGTAGTCAGATGATTCCAACGCCGATCAAGGATCAGGGTGGTGTTTTGTTGAAAGCGATAACACAGTACTGCAACACTCATTGGGTAATCATGACTCTGTCGTCCAGGCGGAAATATTTCCGATCCTAATGGCTGCGAGTCACATCGTTAGGAATAGGTGGAAGGGTTTGTCTGTAGTGACTGCCAAGCTGAGCTTAAGGCATTGCTCAACCCTTTAACCTCATCCAAATTAGTTGGTGAATGCAATAGAGCTCTGAACTGTGTCGCAGGATTCACCTTATTGACTCTCATCTGGGTGCCAGGTCACAGAGGTATTGTGAGAAATGAGATATCCGATGAGATTGCTAGACAAAGCTCAGAGGAGAGTTTTTCAGGATCCGAACCTGCGTTAGGTCTTCCTGCATCAACGGTCAGGACTTCCATTGATGATTGGGTTTCTTATGAACACAATTGTGCGTGGCATGTCTCTCGTGGATGTAGGCTGACTAAGCGGATGCTCCCAGACGTCAGTAAGAAATCCGCGGCAGTCTTGCAGTCTCACAACTCAAGTGTGTAGTTGTGCGTTCAATAGCTTATTTACAGCTTCAGTGACATAATAGTTCCCAGAGATCACCAAACCCTACGACAAACATAGACTGATACTCCCAACTTTTTAGATCACCATTGAACAAAAAGCCTAGCTCAAAATTGTATCTATAATAATTAAATTCCAAGTCCAAAAAGGACATTCCATTGTTAGTCTTCAAATAAAACTCCTTTGAATGTGGTGGTGATTCCCTTACATCCATCCTCCTTTGAGTACATCTTTCTCCTTAGGCTCATTTCCAAACCATCGTTTCCTTTCAACATAACCGTCAAATTCTGAAGCCGTCGACCTCCAGCCCATGAACAAAATCAACCCATAAAACCAAGTTCCATGAACCCAATGGGATCATAAAACTACCAACACACTGTCTCGTAAAAAAAAAAAATCTGATACCATCATCAAACCAGCTGATGATGCTCCGCTCCGGATATAGACATCATTATTCGAACTCGCACAGGATATGACGAATAAAGATTTCGTCATAATACAAAAATCATAACCAGAACCATAAAACTCCCCTCATCCCCGGTGCTGTATCTATAGGCAACAGGAACAAAGCCATGTTGCCGAGTAATGGGTCCTAAATAGCGACACGTGACTCATATTCAACAGCAACACACGCAAAAGGACGAAGGCTGACTTCTTGTCATCGGTTACACTGTGTCTACACACAGCTACTTCTTGAATACACTATACACACACAAAAACAAAATAAATAAGACCAGGGATTTATGGAAATTAATTTCATAATTCGGGGGGTTGATCCTGTTGCGCTATAAGCCACCGCGCCGCGCCGCTTCTGTGTGACGAGACGATATAGAGTACTCGTCCTGACAATGTGTTAACATAATAATGGACAGTTTTTGTGTATTGTATGCTCGTGCGCTCGCTCTCCCTTCGAGAGGGGTTGAAATAATTCTTTCGTATCCTTATGCTTTTGTCTGAATGATTATGCTAGATGATGGTTATTAATAAAATCGAAAAAGAAAGGATATAATATGAGGTCACGTGCCGGAAGGCGTTATGTTTTTATTTGTCACATTCCTTGCTTAATGTAAATATTAGTTGATTGAGGATAGATTGTTCAAGCCAATGGAGACGGGGGTGTCTTTGCATTGATTACGTGCATTAATGCGTAGTTAATGGGTGGCGCAATGGCAGAAAAGCTCTTTTGCAAATAGAAACAGGATAAGGAGTGACATTGTCCTTTAGACGGGGTGTACATTTTTTTCATACTCTTTTTTTGGTTTTGATTTATTGGTAAACGGATGTCAACATGGATGTGAACTTTTGTCCCCGGCAAGAACTAGATCCCGGAAAGGGATGTGTAATTCGGAAGCCCGAATAATCGTCAGAGAGCAGGCGGGATACCGTACAAACTGATGTAACTATCAACTTTAAATAACTCAACCTAGTCTAGAAAAGCCGATCTTTGATTTTATTTTTAGAAGGGGTCCAAAGGGCGACCCCTGCGGATCACCTCCATTTTCTTAAAGCTTTCTTCATTCTGAAGGATTTTCCAAAGATATTTCCAACGTTTGACAGGTGATTGCGGCCATATTGTTTAAGCTACATCTGTCAAATTGGCTGTCATTTACTTTGTCTGTCAAATCAAAGCGTTGAGCTTAGAGCGTTCGAAGCGACTAGCGACGAAGCCAATTTCTTTTGACATAATTGGATGATATGGACACCGAAGACATGTGATGTGGACCCTAGAAGACTTCTTCTCATGAGTTTTTATTTAAGTTACAAGTCTATGCCAATAAACCACTGTTTTAGGACAGGCCGTCATAATTAAAGTCATTGTTAAAATTCTGCTTGAGTTATGGGAAAAAAATTATAGAAGATTGGAGGTTTTGGATACCTGCAAAGCAAAACAAAGCCGCGACCAATATTAGAATGTTATATTCTGTACAAAATGGCATACATGGATCTTTAAAATGAATAAAAAATTTCAATAAGTTCTCACCCACAGTTTGTTTTATTTAAACTTAAATCTAGGAAAGAGTTAATGGAAAACCCTTTAGTAGTTCAAATTCACCGTTCAGTGACTGTCTTGGTGATTTTACTTCATCTTCTTCCGTCTTTATGACTATAACAGTAGCTCTTGAATTTGTTTTTTTTTTTTTTTTTAATTGTAGGAGTCCAGCAGAATCCCTTCCTCATCCCCGTTGTATTCACTAAATTTCACCAGCAGTACACATCACGCTTCGAATGCAGATCAGTTTACCCTCAAGGCAACTTTGGGCGTATGGCTTTCCTTTCCTTTCACTAAATCAATTGGCGGTAACTTCAGCTAATAATCCTTCTTTCCCACATAAACGTACTCGTACTCATCACCGGATACATGTATCTACCTACAAACACTGGTAAAAAAAAGGTCAACCCACATCCGAACATTATAAATTTAAATTTCATGCACTTGTGAGCAGTCATGTTGAGTTTTCGCCGACACAGTCACTCCATCCATCCATTTAAACGAATTCACCTAAAACTAACACCGAAATCGGGTAAAAAAAAGGATGTGCACCAGGACGCATAACAATTTATCATTACACTTTATTGATTATTGCCCACAGTTTTCGTATTCCATTTGTGGCACCTCGTCCATAGGACTTTTACGATCCTTCCACTGAAAGTAAACTCAAAATAAAATTAAAAGCGCTCCTGCTTCAAAGGATTATGAGCGTGTGTGCATGTGCATCTATAATTGATTTGCTTTTAATATTTTCCGCCGATTCGTGAGCTAGGAACCTACCTCCTACGATATTGGTCAGATACTTACTTTTTTTTCGCTGGAAGCGCACAAACCAAACACAACAACAAAAAAAAAGGGTTTAATTACAATCCTGTGTACATGCATAGATATTTGCCGCGCCGCCTATCCCGCACGCACATCGCCAGGAGCAATTAAATGTGGGATACTCTCGCACACAAAACAAAACACTGCTCTTGTACAAATAACGAAATCCTGCTGTTGAATATTTTGATGGGATTTTTATGATTTTTTACTGCCCTCCTCGGGTGTATGATGAATTTTAATATTTTCCATGTTCGTTAGGTTTACCATTGCTCCTGCTGCTGTTGTGCTCTTCTGTTTGGTTTATTTGTTTATAGAGCGTTTTATTGGGACTCAGATTTGGATGAATGAAATTCAAAAACAACCTACCTACTGTTATTTGAATAAAATTTTTATAACAACCATTTCGATAGATGGGTTTTTTTATTTTACAAAATTGCTGTATACAAGGATGCCATTGTAAACAGTTTTATAGTTGGTGTTTGAAATGTTGCAGGTGTTGTTGTTGTTCGCCTTTTAGAGGCCAGCAAACTATAGATAGTGTTGGAAAAAATGTGTTGTTTTTTAACGCGCGTGGGTTTAGGTCAATTACTTTGGCGGACATGTTGGCTTTTTGCGAAAGAGTTAAACTGCTTGTTGACAGGTTAGGCTGTGAGGATAGATGATGAGTACGTAGATAGTGTTGTAATGCATTTGCTTAATTATTTGTACTGGAGGATGGAGGAAGTACCTATCTTGCAAAAAATATTTTGTAAGGAATCCTTACAACAGGTACTAACGTATTTTCGTTACGAACGTTAAGAGAATTGGCAAGAGAATTGACAAACAGCTGTTCGGAGTGCTCCAAGGTTCATAAAGAGCCAATTAAGGTACCTACATCGCATCCATGGGACATTCCAACTCAACCATGGCAAAGACTCTGTACAAACCACCCAGATGTTTTGATGAAGTTCAGCATAATTCCTATCAGTTCGCCAGAAAGCTCCACGAGATTTTGGAAGAAGTAGGTACCTTACCAGGAACTTCGAGTGTTAAAGACTCAAAAACCTGGAAGAATTAGTTTACCAGGAACTTTGTTCTGGAGTGTTGAAGATCAGGACAGTGGCATACCTAGAAAGTAGGTAGTGCCCTTAAGAGCTCCGTGATCACCACATCATCTGCAAAGTTTTTCCTACACTAGGCGTTCTTGCTTCATGTGGTACCTTAGATTGCTCTGCCTCATGACGATACCTACTAAGAATCCCTATCTATCTGCCGAATGAATGACCCTTGCTTTGTCGAAGGACAAAGCTCCACGTGTGGTCGTGCACGTTTCCACTGAGGTCCAATTGGAGTTCTCCTCTCTGCTGGCTTTATTCGTTGCATTAAACTTGCGTGAGCAAGGCGAAGTACATACTGAGGGCCTTCTCGTGTTCAGCGACCTAGCAGAAAGACACAATTCTCTGGAGAAATACAGACCTTGGAACTATGTATGTACTAGTAAGGACCTTTGCCTTCTACGAAACGTCAGATTCGTTGTCTAAAGACCTGCAGCTGTAAACTGAATCCCGGTTTCGCTCTAGTTCCTAGAGTAGTGGAGTGTTGTAGTGGCAACTGTAAGTGGAAGATTGGTGTCAGCCACTGGTGATATGTGGGTTAATTACACCCAATTCATTCGAATTCGAGTTTCCCACTGAGGCTAGACGTTTCTTACCTAAAGCCCACCAAAAACATTATCTAAAACCTGAGAGACACTGCATGGTGAATAAGTGGAATTCAAAATAAAGTATCTACATACATACGTCCTGTCTATACACATTCTAAAAATCGCAATACTTACCCTGTTGGCACTTCTAATTTCCGTAGATAAATATTTGAAGATCTACCAATAAAATTAACCACCTTCATGCCCTTAAAATGTTCGTAACCAACATCTGTGGCGACGACATACCACTGCCACACACTGAATGTCCTGAAATCAATCAAAAAAACAAGGAAACGAAAAAAGAAACAAGCATCTCTAAACGCCAACAGCGTGGTGGATAAGCCAAAGACCCCACCGAAAGCAATTATCCACTCTTTCCTATCATCACACTTGATAACAATCATCCTAACCTTTATCTCTGCAAACAGAAACCAACAGAAGGTAAATTCGCTTTTCCACCTGAGGCACCCCCAGTTGCCAGTACCTAGTCAACCACCAACCAACTACACCACCCAACTCCAGAGTGGACCTCACGCTAGCCCGGCCACTATCTCATCAGTGAGGTCGAACAATTTTCCTTGCTTCGTCCTTTTTGAAAATTCCCTTCCTTGCGCCACCTGAGTTTTCTTATACTCGTACGCTCATTTATCAAGAAAAAAAAAAATATATACTCTCCCCCAGAAAAAACTGAAATAAATAAAAATTTATGACCACGCCCAGAAAATAAAAATTCACCTTTCGCTCCACACAATACAACAGCAAAATATTTTTCTTTCTTTCAACCCCTCCGCCGTTCCTCATGTCATCCACAGGCCCGTCAGGACGAAGAACCACATAAAGGATATTCTACACATAATGCGCGCTGGAAAAAATAAAACCAACGAACGACTCACGAAAGGAAATATTCTAAGGGTGCTTTTGCACCCACCCAACCACCCACTGGAGCACACATACTTGCTACCACAATACACTGCGATCTTCTTCTTATTTACGCCCCATGAGCGAAAGAGCGAAGCAACAACAGAGCGAAAAAACACCAACGACTAGAAGGAAAAATTATTAATACAACAATCGAGCACCGTTACCCACCCCCAACCCCATTAGACGTAGAAGAAAAAGAACAAGAAGAAGAAGACAATTTTCATAATCTCATTGCAAGAAACGTAATAACTGTGCAAAAGCAGCAGCAAAATCCGTCACAAGAAAGAGCCAACACACACAGGTTGATCCACCCGCCATCCAAGTGTAAAAGGGATAAGAGATGAGATTTCTTTTTTATTTTCTCCTCATTGAAGGAGAAAAAAAATAAACAATAATAATTTCAAAATGCAATGCAACAACAAAAAAACGGGTGGACTTCTCCCCCAGCGAGAGAGAGAGCGAGTAAAACGAGAGCGAAACTTTTGCACCCTCTAAAAACAACAAGAGGAAAAAAAACTGCTGCTCTTCCTTGCCAAAAGAAGAAGAAGGTGAACGAAAACACTACACTACTCACCAGAAAGAAGTCAAAGTGGGGATGGTAAAAAAAAAAGTGGAAGAAAAAAACAACCATTGAGGAGAACCCTCTGTTGCATGGGTGAGTGTGTGAGAGCGTGGTTATTATATTGCTCCGCCTAACCTTGTCATAACCTTATAAAAATTCATCTTTTCATATTATCTGTTATGACCAGAGTGCAAGGGGGACAGCCTGATAAAGACCACCGTGAGTGGGAGAGAGTGCGAGAGTGACTTTTATGATGGTGTGTGGTGAATTTGAACTTGCGCACTCAATCAGAGAGTTGAGTTGAGTTTTATTCCCACTCAACAAACACAACAGTATGTGCATAGCGCACTCTTGGAAGAAGTTCGAAAAAATATTGCAAATAAGAGGCAAAAAAACGAAAATGAATGACTGTGAAGAGTGAGTGAGTTTGTTTAGTCTGCTGTATGAAGTTGGTATGGTTTGAGGTGAAGGTGGTGTCTGGGACTAGGTTGGCTATTGCAATTGTTTTCTTAAGAATTAAGCCCTTTTTGGAGGAATAATCGAGTAAAATTTTTGACATATAACAGAAATTGATTGATGAGTGTTTTGGACTTATATTTCTGAATATAAATAAGTACCTACCCACCTTACCTACACGAGAAATTTAACGGTTGAGCGTTCCGGCGGTGTTTTGATTTGCTGAGAATGTTACCTCTGGCAGAGTTTTACAAAATGGATTCCAATTAAAAACTGCACAAATCTTTTGACTTCTCGAAACTACATATAGGTACCCACTTTTTTAACTATGGCGTGTATGTTAAAAAGCATTCAGTAGAATAACTGAGTTACGCTGTAAAACGTCGATGTCAAACATCAAATGTCAAATTTCAAATCTGACATTTGAAAGCCTCATATCTACAGAGAAGTCAAAATAGTCTGACTTAGACATCCAGGAAAAAGTCAAGTCCACGAAAAAGTGGTTGACATTTTAACGTCATGACTGAAATGACGTTTCGTTGCCGTGAGAGGTGGACGATAAAAAACCTTTTTGATGTCTTATAACCTTGCTCAGCCTTAGAGTTCACCGAAAACATATTTGTGTAACTAGATGACTAACTACTCTAGGCGCTTAAGCTAAACTGTCTGCAAATAAAAATATAAATCAATTTTACGCGATAAGGCTACATATGTAAGTGGAAACCATTTTGTACATTTTAAAATCAAATAAAACGAGCTAAACGTACACGTTAACTATACATGATCGCTATACTCCTAAAGAACACGGTATAAGAAATTTTTACGATTTTTTGCGAAATAATTCGCCGGTGGTGATGGCGCAATTGCGTATCAATCGGTGGTCTTTTCATAGAAGTTTGGTGAAGGACTGTGAGATCCATCAGCTGTTAGCTTTAGCCTTTGTGTAACCTAAGATCGCGTAAGATAATGCGACGAGGCCCACTTCCAATTCTATAGATATATATGTAGGTAGGCTTCTATTGCACCGAAAACCATGTGCTGGAGGCGTCATCGGGCGAAAAGGCCGTGGGCCTAACGACTACTATGAACGGCGAGAGCTGTAGAGCCATGCTTACCAACTTTTTCCTTCCTCAAATGGATGGATATGTGGTTCCTATAGGATAAAGCAATGGCAATACGTAATGCACGAACCACAACCGAAATTCTGAGAGCTACATTTCCGGCGATTTTCCCTGGCCGACAAGATCGTCTAATCTACCCTTCCAGACATTTTCTCAGAAGTTTTTTTGAAATCACAAGTTTATGTCAACAAGCCTCAGACTCTTGAAGTCCGCAAAAAGAATATCCGTCAGGAAGGCTAGGACCTATCGCCGGCGATTCCTAGGAGAGTGATAGAAAAGCCATGAATCCGGCCAGAATGGACATTATTTAAGGCGATCCATCATTATTTACTGAAATCAAAACGTTGTCGCAATGAATACCAACTTTAAACCCCACTTTCTACTTCGTAATAGATAAAACGACGTATGATCAATTTGTCGTGATTAAGGACATTAACCTTAATAAAATAAGTGCTAACGGTCTTACATGCTATGCACTTTTTTATGATACAAGGTAAGATTTGGTGAGTGTGGCTCATAAAGTTGTATTACTGCATAATGTTAGGCAGTGACATAAAATTGAATAGCAATGACCTTCTTATGTCAAAAACGAACGAAAAGTTAAGTTGATTTCTTCCAATTTAACGAGACAAGACGCTGACGTAAGCTCACCTAAGTTCATTACGATTGGGCTTCAGAGGATTTTCCGATTTAAAGTGAAACTATTTCCGTATTGTATACTTTCAAAGTAAAGGCTGAACTATAATAGTCGGAAGCAATCGGAAGCTAATGTCAACACTCTATGTTCAGTTTCTTTCAGTGCAGTTATTTTGACAAGTAACCCGTAACGGGAGTATGCGTTCGGAAGCATCTGTCAAGTAGTCTGGCTGGTTAATTCAGTGGTCACAAACCATAAGTCAAAATGTGGAGTAAGTTTGGAAATTCAAGCGATTAAAATCGTCTTATAGTAGAAACTTATTGACACAGCAACAGCCAGCAGCAACTTCAACAGCATACACAAAAAGACCGACACTGTGGCGTGAAACACATTACACACAGCAACGACAACGGCACACAATGTGTTTTCAATACAAGACAACAGACTGAGCACGATAACACCTAACACTTCAACTTTAACAGCAGATTTAGGACTTAAGTCTAACGTTGAAGTTGCTGTTACAGTGTCAATGTTTTTCTACTATTACAGCTCCAAATTATTTCAGTCCTTAAGGCAGGACTAGAAAAATGAAAAGCGAACGGAAACTATGGTCATAAATCTACGTGCAGTGCTAATAATTTCTTAAGTGATCTCTAATAGGCGTATGCAAACGGAAGCGACTGTCAAAATAGTTTTTCTTTTTCCATCTTTTTGTTTCTGCTAAACTGTATGGAATATTAAGATTTTGGATTTACCTTTTTGCCCATATGTTGGCTGTATCTATACTTGATTCATTCTTAAGTTGTCTTAAGCGATTATCGCTAGTACTGCCACACAAATAATACAATTTATTCAGGACTACTTGAAGATTTCAAATTGATGAATTTGTCAACTTTCCATAAGAATGAACGAATGAATTCGTTGTATCGTAAGTAAGCATAAGTGAACGAAAACGAAAAAGATGGTTTACACTGCAAATTCTGTGTATTTGCTCTGCACGGACGTGGGTGTACGAAGGAAATTTCTATTATAATCAGCGTTGATGAAAGAGTGATCTAAAAGTTTTAGATTCAAATAGAGGCAATGAAATAGAAGATAGATACGATATCAAGTAAAATCCCTAATAAAAATTGTCCTGTCAGAAGAAAAGGAACATTTGCTTTTAAAATAGTTCTAAACTAGACTAACATTTAGTCACAATTATGATCATTCAAGCGAATGTATAGAACTGACTACACAAATGACTATGGCCATAATTCTTAGCTTTGAAAAGGTTTTAGACGCACATGTTGGATGTTCTGATCGCTCGAAAACAAGCTAAATTTTTCAACTGAATCCCAAAGGATAACGCGCTTTTTATATTTGTATGGCACCAATGATAAGCAATTCACGATCCACCGCAAATTTGATTCCTCACCACGCGGCCATATTTCGAAATTCTCTCTTCCAATTCGAAAATCCACCAGTATAAGAGTTCCTTCACCAAACTCACCACTACTCTTCACAATTCTGAATAAACAGCACCCAAACAACCAATCCAATTGAAAGTTAGACAAGGACACAATCAATTTCGAAAAACCAGTTGTACTCGAAATCAGAAGAAAAAAAACAAAATTCGTGAATGGTTGAACGAGAAAGGTGAGAAAGGAAACAACAACAACAACTGAGCAGAGCACTTGGAGAGGAAATAAAGAAATAACAGAGTTATGATGAAAATCATAGATGGTTGTTGTTTTTTTTTTTTTTTTGTTCCTGTTGTTTCATCTTTATATTGTTCAGTGGTGTGCCTTCAGTTGTGTGGTGGTGGTTGTAGCGCGGTTAATATGCATATGACAGGTTTTCTATCTCTTTCTGGATTCCAGTTTTGGTTATGGCTTGCTCTTTTGAGAGTGTGTATGAGAATTATGAATTTCATTTGTTTTTTGGTTGGCACAAAACGAAAGTGGAGGGGATAAATATGGGTTTGACTTTTCCTTGCGCCTTCTTTTTTTTTTTTTTTTTTTTTTTTTTTAATAATATCCGTCGGTGGGTTGGTTGATCTATATAATTATGAATATGAGTGGGTGGGTCGGGTGGTGAATATATATGACAGGTGATAGATTAACTGTCATAATTGTGACAGATGAGATTATTTTGTTGTGTAAGATTAAGTCCGCACAAAAGGTGAATAGCTTATCATAATTTCATAAAACAAAACGAAATATTTTATTTTTTTTTTTTTGTAAAAATCGCTCACTCTCTTTCTCATTTATTCCTTAGACATTTACGACCCCATCATCAGTTTGGTGTTCCCTGGTTCGTCGCTCGCTCATAATTCCCCCACAAGTGTAAGCAGGAAAGAGCGCCCCACGAGTGAGAGACAATATTCCAATTTGCCATTGTCCAACAGGGAGAGAGAGAGAGTGAGAAAAAAATTTCAGAAAAGCTGAAAAAGGAACACAATCTGAACGGAACCCCTGCTAAAGTATGAAAGAGAGCACGACCAATTGAGAAGAAAAATAAAAAAGAAACGAAAAATTGAGTGATTTTTCCTGTCGTCGTACTGTTGTTGTGTCAGTGCTATTTTGACGCGCGTTCCGAACATATCCATATCACGGAGAGTATCGCGTCCGCTCACATCGCAATCGCAATTCGAATAATATTCGTACAAAAAAAAAAAAGTTCTTCCTTTCGTGTTTTACGGGCATCTAGATACAATAACTCATTTTTTTCGTAGATTTTTTTTTTTCTTCTTTGCTCTTGTGTCTAATATGATTTTACTGGTCAACTGGAGACCGTAGTAACGTGGCGTATATCCCTAATAACTCATACAATACACAACACATACACACGACACGATACGAGATACAATAATAAGCCCGAGTTTAACGTTGGGAGAGGGAGGCGCCGTGTGATGAGTGAAGTATATGCCTATGTAATGCACATGTACATATATGTATCTAGATACATGTTTCAATTATTATGACGATGATGATGAGCACCTAGAGTTATTATTCGTTTATTCGAAAATAATGATGACAGTTGATGACGGCAACGTGCAGTGTAAACACACATCACACATTCGAAACGATTATTACTAAAAAAAAAATACAAAACGTATCCAAAAAAATTTCTAGAATTTCGTGTGAAAGATACCTACTAACTGAATGCAATTCGCCGCGCATTAACAAGGATTTATTTTGTGAAAGTTTATCAAAAAAAAAAAAAAAAAAAGGAATGAAGTGTTTTGTAAAATAAGAAAAATATTTACTCTGTGCAATTATGGAACGTGAATTAGATTTAAAAAAATCGAGATGATACTTCGAATGTTCTAAAAACGGACGGATATACATAAATAGATACAAGAAGCAAAAAAAGTGCGGGTTTGTTTTTTTACTCTCAAATTCGACAAAAGCCACGTTAGAATAGCATTTTGGAAGTCGTATTTTCCTTTTTAAATGAAAAATAATTTCATATCTCTTTTGGGTGAAATGCGAAGTGATTTCAAAGATAATACAGATACTATCAATAAAATGATACAATTTGGAACTGTTAAATATGGAATTGTTAAACAACTTAAGGATCGAACGAGATCTGAACGAGGTGAGTGTGTGCAAAGTGCAAAAAAAAAACTAAATCGGATTAGGGCACCTTTAATTGTGGTTCTGACACGCCACTTAAATTTGTGAAGAAATACGATTTTGTGGCATACGAAATACGAAAGCTTCTAAAAGTGAGCATACCTACTTTAAAAGAAGTCTACCTATTGACATCAGTCTTCAAACAAGACGCGTTCAAAGCTGTTTAAAAAAAATTCCAATCAAAATATAGCCCATCATTATGACTTGATCTGTCAATTGGAATCTAATTAAAATGTCATTCCAATGTCAGTTGCCATAATTAGTGTTCGTATATTCAAGAATTATATAAAAATTTCATCTAATGACGGTTGTATAAAAAAAATATGTCCATGGTAGGTTCTTAATGACATTTCAAAGGTTTCAACTGACAGATAAGATATTGTGGAGGCAAATGTTAAATGGGCTCACGAGTTCAAGTGCCATCGTCTTAATTCGTTTTTAAAATTGTTCTAAAGTTCTTCTTATTAGTAAGATTTCTCTGCTTCCTTGTTTGTGATTGTTGACCGGGTCAATTGGCTATCAAATGAAATATATAATCATGGCGCTCTTTTGGAATGCGATTGTTTATTGAAAAATGGAAATAAATTTAACGAACTTGAACCCTTCAGCTTAAACAGTGAAATTAATCTTACATAAACAAATGGCATTCGTATACGGCGTTAAAAGCTTACGACACCAACACAATTTACGTGAATCCAACGTGAATCATTAAATAAATCTTTGTATTAGATACGTATTCGTATAAGATACAAATTTGGCTTTAAATATTGAGCAAAATGGCATCAAAATGCTTTCTGAAGTACGCAACACCTTGTAGTTGACTGTGTCATTTAAAACAGAGTTTCTCAAATATGTAATAGTAAATGGAGCTTCTAAAGATCTCAAACATGGTGGAGCTTATGTTTAAGTATATTTAGGACCTCTATTTAAAAGATTGAATGGACTTGCACCAATTTATAAACTGTCAGTCTGCGATTGAAATGTGTTCTAGTCCTAGATTCCCAAAACTAGCGCTCTATTACGTTTTATTTGAAAGAATAGGGTCAGAATAAAACAACAAACGGTATTGATGCAGTTGTCAATCTCATCTAAATGTGCTGTTGACAGAAGTTTCATTTGCCACGTCATTAGCCACTGAACCTACAGTGTAAACATACATAACTTACGTTACAGGTCTTTAATTATTTTGCTTACATATATAAATTTGAACTAAATTGGACTGATTTTAAATACGCCTTGTCCCAACTTTTGCAAGAGTGAAATGGAACTTTAAATGTGGTGCAAGTTTGTAACTACGAAACTTATTTGAGTATCTACCATATATCTCTGAATCTAAATAGACCGTCATTTAAATCTGCGTACTTATCCCATAATTCTAAAACACATCAGTCGGTACCTATATGTGTGTACTTAAATGTCCCAAAATCCGTTTCTTTTCCCTCCACGTGCGACTAAATACATGCCAATGCATCAAAATTGTTTGATCTCTTCTGATCCTATCTATTAGGCTTGAAATTTATAGACAATGCTAGTTCATTTCTTAAATTTTAATCTTGGAGTCCACTCTTTATCAGAAGGCTCCTAAGAGTACCTACCTACGCTTTTGGCATTGTTGCCTTTATTCATGTTAACTCCTCCGGCAAACAGGCGTAAAAAAGGAAACATTTCTACTGATCTACACACGTCACTGTCGAGGTAAAGAAATTCTCTTGGCAGGACGTATCTTTTGTCATTGTGACTATCTAAGCAAGTTGTACAAGCTCGAAACCTTGCTTCAAAGTCATAGTAAAATTCATCATCAACACTGCTATATTGAACCGATTATGACTCTAGAGGAAGTCACAATTGGCTGAACTGTGACCACAGTGATAAGATGGCCAGAGCTAGCCCCAGTTAACAATCTACAATGCCATCCCTTCGTTAGTAGGTCATTTCATATGATGGATTCATCTACTAGTTGCAAAAACACAGAGTGGAAACGTGCAATAAATGTGAACAACAAACGAAGTGGGTGCTCTGATGGACTATAGGGATAAATAATTAAGAGGCTTTAATTAACAATTCCTAATCCACTTTATTATTGTATGAAAAGAAATGGACTCACACAAGTATATGAGTTGGGCTTGGTATACATTTTTGTACGAATAGCAGAGACTTACAGTCCTAGGCTGTCTCCCAGACCTAGATGGGGGCTTGGGAAGCTTTATTATGAAAGTGGTACTCATTTGAAATTACTCTTTTCTTTACGGCAACCATCATCAGTTGGTGACACTTTTCAAGTCGAAAATTTGTTAGTGAGTTTTGAACCTAACTATGTAAAAACCATGTGTCTAACAATTTGATACCCAAACTGTGAAGGTTTACATAGTTAGAAACTAAGTTGTTGACTTTAGATACAGTTCTTTAACATCAACCGCAAAGATAGATGACAGACAGTTTATGTCTAGTAGTTTGGTGCTAAAGTGATGTGATTGAATGCTATAAATATATGCTATGGCACTTCCAAATGTCGCTAAAACTCTGTAAGTAGGCTTGTAACAGAACTTTAGTTTGCTTAGGTACCTACTTTTATGGCAATAGGTTTGTGACATTGCTCTTCTTCTCATTATTCTACTTTTCTCACTTCGTGACATCTGTTTTGTTTTCGAACGACCACGAGCTTAAGCTATAAAATGTGAGATTTGAGTCTGAGCGAAAGCGTCTTGCTCACGACCCAATGATGGAGGGTAACCGGGAAGCATAAAGGAATGGTGTCGTCACTTAGAGCTCACAAGAAATGCAATAAGTAACATTGAAACTTGTCCTTGTTCCTGCTATCAGCTGCAGTCGTCCTCCTCTCTAACATACGTTAACTTTAGTCATTCAAAATTCCAGGGCTTTCTATAGTTCTGGTATATTAGACAATGTAGTGCTCGATATGACTCAAGATGTAACATGAACGCTCCTCAGTTTGAAGTTCAAAGCAGACCCCACTATGTTCAGAGAATTTAACTCAATTTGGGGTAAAGAAAAACATGACTTACGTGTCCCTTTAGTCACTAAAACTTGAGTTAAAAAAGTAAACAGTTCATAAATATACTTCGTGCTATAAGACCCTTCATGGAAGTCCAATCCCTTGTCCCATTCATCTCCCAACTGAATGCCCGCAAAACTTAACCAAATGACATTAATTTTTGTAAATGCCGTCGGTATATCATAAACTGCTGACCATTCATTCAGTTTACTGTCAAAATATTCAAATAATTACTGGCCACTTAAAAAACAGAAATTCATTCAAAAGAAGCCCAAGCCCTTTCGAATCATTCAAATCCTTTTTTCTTTTATCAAATCTCCTCCATCTGCTTAATCGCTTCGATTAGTTAACGCAACTCCAAGACCCTGCCAATTAAGCGTATCTGGTAGCTCTTTTTCGAATATTTTTTTTTTTTCTGACTCCTGATAAAAATCCCAACCCCATTCCGATTAATCGGTTAATTAAACTTGCCCGAACCCAGAGAGAGAAAGAAAGGAAATAATAATAATAATAAGGCACCATCATAAAACTCCATCTTTCTTCTCTCTGGATGCTGCTGCTTTTGGCCTTAAAAAAAGATACATTTTGGTACCAGTAACTCCGGTGGCTTAATTAGTATCTAGATGCGGTCACTTTGTTATCAAATCTTCACCATCTTTCTTCTTACCATCTCTTCTCTCCATCTTGAAAAAAAAAAGAAAAAAAAACGTTTTCTCCAAAGAAGATGAGTAAAAGAGAGGAAATATTATTAATAATTAATATTCCATTTTATATTTTTGAATTCCAAATGAGCCGCCCAAAACAGAGACGAAAAAAAATTAATGGCGATCGAAAATGCTTTCATAGTGATAAACTCGGGGTGAAATTAAGCCCTGGAGAGGAGAACCCAAACCCGAACCGAAGCCACAACAAAGGGAATCACGGCATATTTTTCACCATCTTTGTGTTAGAGAGAGAATAAATGTATCTGTAGACTCAAAAGGTACCTCTAATTATGAATAAATTAATCCCAAAACTCATATGTGTTGAAAAATGTCTTCGAATATTGATAGATACAAAAAAAAAAACAAGATGCACTCCAGTCTTAGCACTTAAGGTGAACGCGTCGTCGTCGTTGTCGTTGTCGTTGTCGTAGAGTGGGCATGAGAATCAACGCGCCGATGAGATGATGATGACAGTAGCAAAGATGAGATACATTCAACGTTGGAGGCAATTTACATTTAAATGAATCAATAAATAATTTTTGATTCGTTTCTGGTTTTGTCTATTGAATTTCATGTTTTCATGTTTGCTTCAAGCGATCGCGAGCGGGGCTAGGGTGCGGGCTTATTATGCGGAGACATTTTTGAATTTCTGATTAGTTGTATCTATTAGATGTATTTTATATATATTTTCTTTTTTCCTAACCCATAAGAGTGAGAGAAGAGAAATTATAATGGATGTAGTTTTATTGGTCGAACTTCTAGTTTCTGTTTTTTTGGAAATGAAAATGTATGTTCAGTCATTAAGGGTCACTTAAGTGATAGGCAAATGAGTGCAACAGCAGCAGCAGATGGGTTGAAAGGAAAATGGCCTTTGGTAAAATTCATAAATTAATCATTGAAACTGAACATCGGGAAGAAGTAAGAAATAAAAAAGAGAAATATGTGGATTAGCTGAAAAGTTGATACTGACAAATTATGAATACGAGAAGCGAGTTGAGTTGAGTTGAGTCAGTTGAAAGGCATTTTTGTTAAAAGACTGTCATCAATCAGCTGATGGTTAGACGTAGACGTGATCTTAAGAAACAGGAAAGAAAGTCTATCAGAAACTAGAGACTAGACTCTTTTAAGTGAGTCGATATATTCTGCCTCATTCAAAAAAGATTCGCTTCGAGAGTGTTGCACAAAAATGGCAGAATAATGTGTCATCCACTACTCGCTCGAGAAAAGTGATCACTCATAAGAGAGCCGATCGTTTCCATTGAATCTACCTATTCGACTCTTTTAAATGAGCCGTTCTGAGGATGCAACTAAGAGTCACTAAGAGATGGGAATGATTTTAGTGAACTGATTGCTCATTTGAATCAAGCTACAAAGGTTTTACTCTTCACCAACAATAGGTATCTAAGTTTTGCTGTTCTCAGAATAAGAATTCGACTCTTATCAGTGAGCCTACTCAAGTTGACTCACTTATTTCACTCAGTTGGATAGTGACTCATTTAAGAAGTTAATTTTCTTCTTCTTTCAGTATCCTTATTTCAGCCACATGTAGCGTTCCAGAGCTATAGATCATGACTGGTCTAACAGCTGTTTCTTATACCTTCTGATAACATTCTCCACTGCGTCCAGCCGATGTTGGCTGTGGTCGTCTATCTTTAAAGAGTATCGATCCCAAAAACTTAAAGTTTGTGGATTTCTCCCGAGGTCTAAGAAGTCAGACTACATATATTTAGACATCTTCTGCCTACTGATGACCAGGATCCGTGATTCCAGAGCATTCTGCCATTCTTCCAGCATATTTTGAAGGTTTTCTACATTGAAATACAACATCGTCTGCGTATAAAGGGAATAGGCCGTTAAATTTCAGCAGTGAGATAATTCATGTCGATATTGAACAGCAGTGGGCTAAGCGCTCAGCCTTAATGTACTTCCATGCAAATTTTAAACTCTCTGCTGGTAGAGACGCCGATCATGTCCATCTAGAGTACGCAGCGATCATAGGGACAAGATCTCGTTGGACCTTGTGAAAAGCCTTTTTAAGATGTGGCATACAACCAGATCTTTGGTATTAGAATACATAACCTTAAATCAGGTTCCGAACTGATTCTCAAAGGCCAGTCATAATCATTTTTGTGCTTGATGCCTTGTTTTCGAGGTATGTCGTTATCCAGTTCGGTTTTTAACGCGGAATTAATGATAGGAATTCTTCTAAATTAATTAGGTCTCAAATGGGATCAACATTTTGAAATGCGCTACCTACTGTATAGAATTGACAGCAAATAATTTCCAACTCAAATGGATATCTAATGATTATCAAACTTGGAGCTCAGATCGGTATTCCTAATACCAAGCTATCAAAACTGTTGCAATATGAATACAAATTCTACTAGAAGCGCTAAAAGACTTCACACAAAGTCGAAAGCTCCTAGATTTCTTTATTTTTTTCCCCAAAAAGTAGTCCGCAGTACATTACACTGACTGGTTCCTTCATATACTACCATCCTACTACTGGTTTAACTACTAACAGTACATCTTAATACTTTTTCCGTTAATATGTAGCCAAAAAGTAACTTTAACCTCCCCAACTTCTTCCTCATAACTTTGTCTATATTAACAACCAATTAAAGGCAATAATAAAACAATTATCGATAATTTAAAACTAATAATAAAAATATCCAAAGCATTTCCAATGGGATAAAACTTAATGAGGGGTAAAAACAATAAAATTATTATTGACCAGAGTGGGAAGCATAAAACATTTCATGCTCCGTATTCGTATAATATTTATGACTGTGGGGTCTTTTGGGGGCGTACTTATAAAGTGGAGAGCCAAAAAGTTGCTTCTTAAAAAAATCTTCTTCAGTAAATAAATAAAATTCCTAATTGGATGGGGACAATAAAATTTAATTTAATTATATGGAGGAGTTTTGGGTCCCGTTTGATTATTTCCGGTTTATGTTGCAAAATTGAAATTGTTCCTTTGAGAGATGATTTTGAACTTGAAACAGTTGATGGAAATTTTGAAAATGACGCAATACACTGAAAGAAAAAATATCTAGATCCTGGTTAGGATTTACTTGGACTTATGAAAATGTGTACTTACTTATGTTTGGCTTTGGAATTTTCTTCCGCTTTTACAACTATCTATTATATCGAAGAATTGGAGATAACCAAGAAGGGATTGTAGAGCATCGTAGCAGCACTTAACAGATTTGGAGTCTATTGGATTGACTATCTGAGAAGTTATATATTCTAGCACCGTTTAGTCTCTTCAGGCGATTATGTCTGGCGCAGATCTCAGCCTGACTTAGTTGGAGTCGTACCCATCGGCACTGAAACCCTTGTGATGGGTTCAAAGACCCCAGCCGCAACTTCAAAATCCATTTTCCATCAGTCAGTGAACCAAATCAGACTTCTAGGGTTTAGTGCTGGAACACCATTGCACCAGTTTTCCCGATCCACCATTTGAACCTCAAAAATCCTTCCGAAGCAATGTTGTCTGACCATAGTACAGAACATGTCTCTTTTTGGAATTGAGGTGAGTATCTTCAAGTGTGCCGTGTGGGTGCCGTGGCGCAGTGGTTAGTGCGTTGGACTACTGCGCAAGGGGTTCCAAGTTCAAATCCAGAAAAATACCATCAAAAGTTTTTTCACGGCCCCACCTCTTCCGAGTGTCTGACGAACATTTAAGAGTATTACTGTCAGGCGAAAGCTTCTCAAAAACCTCTGCCCTTCGGATACGGCATAAAACTGAAGGTCCCTTTTGTACGTGCAGAAATGTATACCACGCACAACATGTACAATTGTGAGAAGCTAGGCCTTGGCCCTCTATGGGATGCTTACGGCCTGATATTTATTTTATCTTCTGGCCCACCTGGTTTCTAGCTGCAGTTTGATGGAACGAACATAACATTCCAATGGTGGCTTCCATGGATATCGAGGTCCTTCTGGTGTTGGCTTGACCTTTTCCGACATACAAGTGTGTGTTACAACTGTCAGCTTGTTCTAATAAACTTATCATCTTTAGGTATCTTTATCAGCTATCGTTGCATTGAATGCCTATATCTTTAAGAATCCAGCAGTTCTATTGGTGGAACTGTGTTCCGAGAACATTGAGCTCTTCATGAGCTTCGATTCAATGTCTAGGTTATCGACTTTAGAAGAACATTAATTTGATTACTTTCGTTCAGATGGATCTTAAGGTAGAGTAATACACATCTTTTAAGTAAGCTTCAAATTTTTGACACCCAATATTGTCCGGTCTAAATAAATCTGGCAGTGGCTCAGTTAGTGGTTCGAATCCCAATCAAAGGCTACGAAACTGTCCAAACATAGAAGACACAACCACACCTACATAAATATTAAGTAAATCGCCAAAAAAAAAAAAAAAAAAAAAAGTGGTCATTCACCAACCTAACCTGCATAACCTCATAGTTAATCTTATTCTTATTTTTATTTCCTTTTTTTTTGTGGTTAATTTACTCAGAAATAAGAAAATAAAACTTAAATATGATAAATATTCAGGAAATTTTTTCCTTAACACATTCCCCACTCATATGCAAATTTGATTCCAACTACTTTGCCCGTACCTAAGGTACATTGTTTGGATTTTAATTCCATGGGCAGTAGTAGCGGTTGCCAGTGGTACAAAAAATACAAGGAAAAAAAAAATAAGTACACAAATTCATTATCACGACCAGAATAAAGCGCGCAGAAACAAGAAGGAGCACATGAATATGAAAATACGGTTCCTTTTTTCTACATACAAGCAATTTTTTTTTTTTATTTATTATTTAGCTTAATGTACAATCAAATTGTGGAAAAAAGAAAAAAGAAAAAAAAAAGAACTAAAAATTCGAATTGCAAATATCGTGCGATACACAGTGGCAATGTCACCCTTTTTATTATCCATTTTTCTTTTTTTTTTGTATAATTCTTTTAGATACACTGGTAGTAGTCTATTACACACATTGTAGGTTAAATTATTCCAATGTTGACCTCCGATTGTGTGTTGGTTGTATGTTGGCGAACGGTACGAAAACTGTGTTGTAACTCAATTTCCTTATAACTCCTCTTTTGGGTTAAATACATGATATCCAATTTGAAATCTATTTACAAGCTATTAATTCAAATTTTATGCCATTTTTCGGCTCATATTCTGCCAGATAGATACGAGTACATAAATCGTATTTTATTTACGTATTTCCATAATTCACATGAGATAGCAATTCATTTGTACCAGCAGCATAGGAACACAGTCTTTCAAAAAAAAAAAAAAAAAAATAGGCTCTGATTTTTTCGCACTCAACTTAGATATGTATCTACGTGAACTAATTTTGTTTATAAATAAAAAACAAAAATTGTTTTTCGCCGGTAAAAATGTGTGAATTATGAAATGAATTATTACAGAACATCATCTTTGTTGGAACTGATGATCGAGAATGTGGGAGCGAAATTGATGTGTCTGTGCTGGATTTTTTAATTGGCCTGGTATTGATTAATACCTACAACTGGTAAAATGTTTAGAATTTTGAGGTGTGAATCATTAAGTAACTATGTTCGTTAATCAATTGGCAGATGGTGGTCAGAGATAAACATCACTGAGTTCTGTGAAAAAATATTGATTTGCAATTCATAATTGGCCTGCAGGGAGTAGGTTTTTCTTTTATACTTGTTTTGGCAATATTTTGGGACAAAAAATACGTAATTCACGTGAATTTGATCAATGATTTGATCTAAGCTCAGGATGACTGTACCTGCTGGTGCAGTGACTCATACAGTGATTGGTCTTTTAGCAGCTTTCATTTGAATATGCGCTTAAGCGGAGATCAATGCAATCAAGCTACATACATATGTACCAGAGAATGCATCAAAAGAATCCTCCGTAGATCAAACATAAGCCGGCAGCATTCCTCATCTTCTGTGTAGCTGCAATGCGCTCTCATTCCGAAGGAAGTTGCATATAGGCGAATATTTTTTCGACAATTTAGGCGAACTCGCGGATTTGGACGTCCGATTGGTACAACTACGGGCCTTTCTGACCCAAGTGTGGCTACTCCCACTGCAGTCAGTCAATCTAACTTAACCTAGCCAAGCAGCTCTTAAATCTCTCCTGTCCTTCAACTTTGAGTACAGCCTGATTTGGAACTGACTACAAGTAAATACTTCTCCAGTTCTCTGGATACACTGAAGTCACTCTTTTTTGGGCATGAGCGAATTTCCGGGAATGAATTCACTCATGAATTTGCCAAATTAGGAACTCAATCTCTATTCATGTAGCCTGGACCTTTCTGTGCCTGATCTATCAACCAGATAAACATAGAGTTCGATCAATCAGAACGCCAAGAAATGCTCTCTCACTGGAATTCACAATAGAATTATGGTTTACGACATGTCAATAAATTTATCAAAAACAAAGATGTAGATATATTCTCTCAATGACCAAGTACTAGATTAAGGTCCTAAAAGGTCACTGTTCTCCCAACTATCACCTCAAGAAACTGGTCTGTGTTCAATGGACTTCAAAACAGCCCAGCCGTCATATCTCGGCTTCTGCTTCAGCACTTTATCAGAGGCTTCACATCACCAAACATCATCTTAAACTGTAAATAGCTTCATTAGTGAACTAGATTCCAGCTAGAAGGCAGGTCATCGTGCTTATTGAGGATGACCCATGCTTTAGGCAGCCCCTCTTTCTAAATAAAAATAACTTTTTTGCATGCGTACCAAATTTTATCTGTACTTTGACACTCATTCACATCAAAAAGTATGAACGCCCAAAGGTGCTAACGCAAGAATATTTTTATCTGCTGACAGTAGATGGCGCTAATTGATATTTTATTTGATTTAAGTTACTAGGCACGTTTTGTAAAGTAGAAAATCAAGATCGGTCAGTTAAGATCAATCCTTTTCTGTAAATCCTCCTAATTTTGTTAAAGGTACAGTGCAAGCTCTCCATAACGAATCGTTAAGGGAAATCAAAATTAGTTAGTAGAGAGGTTTCGTTATAGAGAATTCAAATACAACTTCAAGGGACAGGAAAGCGTCTATCGAATCCTTCGTTAAAAAGAGAAATTCGTTATAATGGCAGTTTGTGCCATGGGTCACTGGTTGCACTACTGTGTACGAGTTTTCAAGTTCGAATCATATCAAAAACACCTCTGCCATTTGGATACGGCATAAAACTGTAGGTACCTTCTCTACGTGCAGATATGTATACAACGCACAACAAGTTGGCCTGTGAGAAGCTAAACCTTGGTCTTATGACTGCTTATAGCCATATCGTAAATATCTTGGAACATTAGCAGGATGAGTGCCTAACCTTTTAGAAAAGCTTTCAAGCATCAACTGTGCCATCAAATATTTCCCAGCAATCAGTGACAGATATGCGCATTGCACTCGCCTCAGGATTAATTTAAATTTAATTTTTCCCACTAAAAGTATCTGTAAGGTATAACTTTTTCCTAATTTAAGCTTCCATGTCAAAGTTGATAGCTCCTAGGCAACAAATTCTTCTTCCAATCTTGTTTGTTATATCTTTTCCTCGCTAAAAAATTTATGAATTCATAAATCTCCTTCTAATTAAAACAAACCATTTTGATTTCTCTCTAATTTGTATACACGCATTTTCCTAAAAAAAAAAAAGTCCAAGATATTTAAAAAGCAAAAAAGCCTACATTTTAATCCACAATAATAAACTTTTCTTTGCTTTATTATTAATGCAGAATACCTAAAAAAAAAAAACTTCGCCTCTGTGGTTCCTAAATCAACTTTAATGATACTATATTTCTGTGTGTGCCTCCTCGTCGTCTGCTCCATTGGTTTCCTTGCGAACGCCGCGCCATTGTGTGCATCCGTACGTTGTTGGCTGCCGCCATTCAACCAAAAGTCAAATGAGCGATGGATACACGGGAAAATAAGGAACCTCACCTCATAAAAATTGATTAACCAAACGACAAGCGCACACTCTTAAGATATTTATATATATATATTTTTTTTTTATAAAAAACCATCAACTCTGGGCTGTCATCGGGTTTTGGTTGATTATGTATTTGAGTTTTTTTTTTTTTTTACTAAAAGATACATCGTATTCTCATCTTTCTGTGTGGGTGAATATTGAATCGACGGGAATTTGTTTTTTGTTATAAGCGATATATTTATATTTTTTATATGCAGATACATGCTATATTTCTTTTCATCTACGGCGGGACACTGTATAAAAAAGATTAAATGGCAATTCGATGAAATGTACGTTTTGTATCTGCATTGTCTGTTTGCCCGCATCTTTTACACTTAAGTGATTTACATTTGTCAGTCAGAAAGTAAATTATTATTTCTTCGAGGCATTTTTGAACTGACCTCCTTGTAGATATGGAGTAAGGATTACTTTGCTTTTTGGAGGGATTAATTGTAACAGTAGACAGAGGCAGAATATTAGTTGACGTGCTTAAGATGAGATAGTGTGTAAATGCGGTTAAAATGGGTAATTTTTCGTTCTTTATTGACGTTCATTAAAAAGCATGTGACTGTGGCGACATTCTTTTACATGTCAACTGAGAGGTTGCATATCTTTCCGCATGAATCTGGGAATGCGAAAATTTAACAAATTAAAATTGCCGCAGCAGTTTGATGGAAGCACTTTATCGTTGCTACTTGTGGTTAATGAGCAGAGTGTTTAACAGTGTTTATGGGTTGCATTTATGGAAATTTTTTTTAGAAATTAAATGAATGAGTAATCAAGAAGATACTGGTAGAAGGTGCCCTAACTCACTTGTCTTGCATCAGATTTTGTAAAGCGACTGCTGACGTAGATCAACTACTGGGGTCCATTGTGCCAAGGTGCGCTATAAGAACCATTCAGAAAGTGATATAAATCGCAGAAGATGCATCAGCTAACATTTTCTAAGTCCGGAAGGAATTGACTACCAAGAGTTCCATTCTTCTGACAGATAGAGCAAGACCATCACACATTAGGTGCCGAAGAGATGCCACTTCTTCTTCGTTCCAATAGTCACTATGCAGCACTCAGAGTCGCTCCGCATGAAGGCCAATGGCGCAACTGCCGGTCTTAGGCCAGAAACAACCCGAACGTTATAAAGACAGAGTTTGACCAGAGCTGTTGATCTCTTCTTACTAAAGGACGTATATCTAGATCAACCCAGCGTTTGTTTGTTTGTTTGGCTTCATCTTCAATCCTCTTCCGTAAGGAACTGATTGGAGAAAGGGCTTGCGATAGATACCGAGGCGTCATAAGTTATTTCCACATTACCCAAGAGGTAAACTTTGAATGCGTTTTATTTTATTGATTTTACTATCATTGTGTCTGACATTAAAATCGTACATAAATCCATACAGTACGATTTTCAGTGAATCGACAACAGTCCAGTGTGTGTGCTGTGTATGGGCCTACTTCTTGAAATCATTTCATTGATTTCAAATGACTTGAAGTCATCTAGCTCAGGAAAAACTTAAGGAAACTTTAAATTCCCTTGCACTCTTAAAAAATATCAAATGACTCTCAAATTGCAGATTTCAATTGATTTTCAATAGCTTTCACGACACAAATGAGCTTCAAGTCTCTCATAACATCAAATGACTTTCATTGACTTCAATTCGTTCAGTACATTCAAACGATTGCATTTGACTTGGTTTCTTTGATTACCTTCATTTGTTTAATTTCCTAGATTTGATTTGAAATTTGGGGTAAACGACTTGAGTTATTTTTCTGTCAAAGTTAAGCCTTTCACTCTGCACGTTTTGAAGTGTCTAAATGATGACGCATGTAAGCTCTTTTTAGAGTGCTTTCTGAACCCTTCTCGGACAATCCCTTCATTTCAATAAACCAATCTAAAAATTATATATGAATATTTATAACCGAATTATGTATGTAATCAGTTCAACAAGGACCACCGTCATCGTAGATCCACCATTATCAATTTTATCTTTAGCAACAAATTGCATCCATTATAAAAACTCTAAACTGGACCAAACTCACTCAAAGCATATACCCCAACATTTGCATTTTACAATCGTCATCACAAGGTGATAAAAATTCAATCAACCCGAAACAAAAAACGAAGGGAAGCACAAATGCTAAAGATTAATCTTCATTATGCGCATTATAGAGTGTTAATATAAATCAATTGAATTCATTATAACTTTATTCTTTTATTTGACTAATGAATACCTACATCTACAACAAAAAAAAAAAAAAAAAAAAATCTCCCTGTCAAGATCATCAAAAAATCATAAAAATCATTTTCGGTTTCTTTTCTTTTCTTCATCGTCATCTCTTATTTGTTTTGTTTCTATCCACTCAAAGGTGAAGCAAATTTGTTAATTTTTTTTTTTTTATTATCTTTTATCATATATTGTTAAATATTATTTATTTGAAAAAAAAACTCACACACACGTGTGTTCTACATTTTCTCTCGGCGTCCTCGCCAACCGACTGCGACTGATCATTAAATTGTTTCGTTTATTTGCTTAAGTTTGGTATTAAATTTGTGTTATTTTAGTTTTTTTTCTGTCGATTATTTTATGATTATTATACAAATTTTATTTTCGAAATACATTAGCTTGTGTTTTATTATCTGAAATTGTATTCATAAAAATAAATTAAATATTTAAATTATTAAGCATACAAAGTTAAAAAGAAAAAAAATATATATATAATTCTGTAACACTCCCAAACAAACAAAAAAAAAAAGAGAAAATTCCTAAGTGCTAATGAAAATAAATCAGATGAAGATTTATTATTAATATTTTATGCAGCAAAAAAAAAAAAAAATTATTCTCCTCTGAGGTGTGAGACATCTCGTGAAGTTTTTCTTCTCTCATTTGATTGAAATTGAATATTTAATAAGAAAAAGACAACAAATTTTTGATTAAAATCATTGATAAGAGCAGATTTTGATGGGTTTTTTTTTTCTGAACAAGTTTTGCAATTGTGGATGGCATCTTGAGTAACCTATGGGGGTTTATCCAATCTAAATTAGATTTTTTTGATGTTTGAAAATCTGTAGGCGGGCTAGACAAAAAAAATGTATCTAATAAAGTGGTTAAAGTTGTTTTTATTGATACTAAAAAATTTAATTATCTAAAGTAGATGTATCTTGTGGTATGTGTGGTGTGTCTCCAAAATTGGAAGGAGAGGATGCCGTCAGAAATATGACATAAAACTCCATGAACTTTCATCACTTAAATAAACATAAATTCCTTAGAATCTAGCTGGCTGAGAATATTTTTCATTTGAAATTATCTTTAAGTCAAAAATGGATGAAACTAGTTTCAAATGCTAGATAGAGATCAGTAGCAAAATAATGTTCTTCCAGTAAAATTTTGGAAATGAAATTCCTTGTTGTGAATGGCCAATCAATAAGTTAACATACGTACATGTGTTGTCTCATAAAGTGGCGCATCGGCAACTAAATCTTAAATGTCATCAACCGACACTTAGCTCAAGCACAATCGATTGTAAGACTTGTCGTCAGCCTTTTATAATCGTGTATCCACACGGATGTTTAATATCTTTTTTTTAACACGACATCGAAATTAGTTAAAACATGACCCGACCCCAACTAACTGTACAAAAAACATGTGTATCTCTAACATTTTCATAACACAATTTTCGATGTCCTTATTTTTTGTCTCAAAAAAAAAAGAAAAAAAAATCTTCTTCTTTGACTTGGGCAACCAAAATACTGCGGTGCGAAAAATTCAACAGTCCAACGCTTTTTCATATCAGATATCTAATAGAGATCAAAATCATTTGAATGGTGTTAGAATGCGAGTAATTTGCTTTCAGTGTATCATTTCAGATGCATTGTATGTGTCTACGTACAGCACACCCAAGGCGTGGTAATATTTTCATCTAATTGTATATAATAAAATCCCCGATTAAGACATCAGAAAAAAAAATAATACAGAGATACAACGATACAAAACGAATCCATATGCATTATGTATTGTTCCACAATAGGATTGTGCAGAAAGATAGATGTATCTTAAAAGAGAAATAAACGCATGGTTTATTGTTGTGCATTTTTCATTACGATTTTTGCTTTTTGTATTTTTATTATACCCCCAAGGGGGGACTACAGAACATCAGGCAGCAGCTAACAGCAACGAGTCGGAGATACTAAGATACATTTAAGACTAGAGTGGCTGTGTGTGTGTGTGTTTAGAGTAAATTGCACATTGCTGTTGAAATCCGAACCGAGCAACAGCAACAAACAGCAATAATAGATTTTAATGGTGCGATCAAAATTTTTAATGAACTTCCATTTTTTTTTTTTTTTTGCTCTCTGTTGCGTTGCTCTGCAGCTCCTCGCTCTCTATCTTGTATCTGTTGGCTGTTGTTCTTATTCTGTGTCTGTGGATTTTTCTAAAAGGTAACAGCTATATGAGCTTGCTGCTGCACATGTGGACTGACCACATGTGTATATGCATTGTGTGTTTGTTTCCGATCTACTGACCAAGAAATAGTAATAGATACAGTTTTTGTTGCTCCAACAGATACTCGGATCATACCGGTGGTCGGGGCAACAGGTACTCTCAAGTCCACAGCAGCAGCATGCACAATTCATAGAGATGTGATTATTTTGTTTTTGTTGTGTCGATGAGGGGCGTGGTAGGGTGTTATGTGTGAAAAGCCGCGGCATCGGGTTGTGTGTGAGGTTCGCGGAAAACACGTGCCACCGTGTCCCATTGTTGTTTAGGAATGGGTGAGCAGCAGTCGAAGGAAAAAAAAAAAAAAGTAATAATAAGTGATCTTCACCTAAAGAAGGTATTATGTACATAGGCGATCTTGTTAAGTTTTTTTTCTTTGCATTGGCTATGGAATGTGTAGAATGTCTTCAAACTGATTTAGTTCCATTTGCGTTCTGAGGGTTCCTTTATGATGGAATATTTATCGCTAACCACAATTGGAAATGTAAAATTGTTAAGAGATCCTACTGCCGTCTATCGGTAGACGCATAGAAATTGTTTGTTTATTCATTTAAACTCTCATTCTTAACTATAACTATATTTAAACATAGGTATGCAACGAAATTTATACGAAACCCAATTTAGTGGTATACTTTTAGGCTGAAATAGTTTATATTGTTGAAGTAAAAAAATAGTCTAAAAATATTCAACGTGCTTTCAATTTCTTTTATTTCAGATCTAACCAGTGACCAAGAGGAGAATGGCTCATGTTCTCCAATTGTCGATTGCAAATCCAATAGTCCTGACATTCAAATGCAATCGCAACACTCTCCCGCAGCTGCTGATGCTGAAGACACAGATGCCACTTTAACAGCTGGTGCTAGTGTTGCCTTCAATATAGCCGATACTCGAACCATGTTAGATAATCATCATCATCATCATCATATGCATAACCTGAATCATTTTAGTCATTTAAGTAATCATAGTCTAAATCATTTGGAAGATCACAATCATAATAATAATAGTCTAATGTCACCGCTTGACGGTGATGATGATGTCCACCTGCCGCATCAACAACAATCGACGACGGAGGTAATGGGAGGATTGAAAGGAGAACAGCATACATATCTGCAGGAGATTGAAAGGATAAATAGTAAACTGCCCTCACCTACACCACCTGACTTGGAGATAAACAACCAACCGTTGGATAGAAGATCACCAGACGACGCAGTAGGTGGCGACACTCAGGATGATCAACAGCGCAACAGTGAGGAGACTGAAGAAAGAGAACCAGTGGAGGCAGACAGCGATACGGCTGCAATATCATATGATGCCGAAAAGGAAGCACCTCCGCCAAGGACTGAAAATGAAAGACCTACTACCGAAGAAGACTGTGCGGAAGAGGAGAATCGTCCAGTCTCATCACCGCCAGCGAATAGTCCACCGCTGCAGATGCCACAGTTCCCAGCCCCAGGTCCGGTGACACTGGAGGCGATACAAAATATGCAAATGGCTATTGCGCAGTTCGCCGCAAAAACCATTGCAAATGGTAGCGCAGGAGCTGATAATGAGGCTGCAATGAAGCAATTGGCATTTCTGCAACAGACACTCTTTAATCTTCAGCAACAGCAATTGTTCCAGATTCAACTGATTCAGCAGCTACAATCGCAACTGGCGATGAATCAGGGAAAGACTGACAACGAGATCGAGGAGGAGAACGAAGAGCTAGATATGGAACAAGAGCGAGAGCGTGAGAGGCAAAGGCAGCGCGAGGAAGAGGAGGAGGAAGCAGAGCAGGAACAGCCCGAAGTGAAGCGTGAGAGACTAGAAGATGAAGCCAGGTGCCAGCAGGATGAAGAAATGTTAGCAGCTGCGCACAGTGAGTCAAATAACAATGACTCGCTGAAGCGCAAACGCGAAGAGTACGAAGAGTTCAGTAGAAATTCGTCCCTGCAAATGCTGGCTAGCATGAAGCAGGACGAGAATATGCCTCTGCCTTTTGGTTCTGATTTAGCATCGAGTATCATTACAAATCATGACGACCCTCCATCGCTGGACGAACCAAATTCTCTGGAAATGCTTCAGCGAAGGGCACAGGAAGTGCTCGACTCCGCTTCTCAGGGCATCCTGGCGAATAATCTAGCCGATGAATTCGCCTTTGGCAAAGATGGCAAGACAGCGGACGGTAAGAGTCGCAATGAACCATTCTTTAAACACCGTTGCCGGTATTGCGGCAAAGTATTTGGCTCCGATTCAGCTTTACAAATTCACATTCGGTCGCACACTGGCGAGCGACCGTTCAAGTGCAATGTGTGCGGCAGCCGTTTCACCACCAAAGGTAACTTGAAAGTTCACTTTCAGCGGCATGCGCATAAGTTCCCACATATTCCCATGAATGCGACACCCATTCCGGAGCACCTTGACAAATTCCATCCACCACTCTTAGAGCAAATGTCACCGGATAGTTCGCCAACTCATCAACCGCAAATGCCACAGCAGATGCCGCCAGTTTCGTTGCCTCTACCATTCCCACCGAGTGCAGGTTTTCCCGGACTCCCAGGTCTCTATCGTCCACCTTTGGATATTCTAAAATCATTGGGACCATATCCGAATCCTTTCTTCCCTTCACTGCCGCATTTGCCACCAGCCATGGCAGCGGCTCTAAAACGTGAGCAAGAAATGCCAACAGACCTTCGTAAGCCATCGGCACCGAGCTCTCCTGAGCGAGTGAAAGACCCAGAGCCTCTGGAGAGGACGAACACCCGTAGCGTTACACCAACCATTGAAGAGCCGCTGAGTTTAAAAATCAAACAGGAGAATGTGCAAGAGGACAATGATTTATCCCGAGATAGTAGTAGAATGACAACACCACCTCCAGCACCCCCAGCTCCGATTGTAGCGCGGCCACCTACTCCTCCAGCGGCACAAACTACTCCCACCACACCAACAATATCTGTAAGACCTCTGGCTCCACCAACCCCACCAACACCTACAAAATCCGCTTTGCCTCCGGTCAGTCAGCCACAGCAACCGGCGATACACCCCCAACCCTCACCAGGATCAATGCCACCACAGAATGTCGAGCTGCTGCCCACTCCTGGACAGCTGCCACCATCGTTTCACCGTGATGACTTCTTTGCGGATCGTTTCCCATTGAATTTCACGAAAACTTCTCCAGATCGTCGATCTCCAATCCGTAGTCCGGCAAGTATCCCCAGATCACCATTCTTTGGAGCAGCGATAAAGCACGAGATGGCGCTACTACCGAGGCCGCACAGTAATGACAATTCCTGGGAGAACTTCATCGAGGTGTCAAACACATCGGAGACCCTAAAACTGAAGGAAATGATGAAAAATAAGAAGCTAACCGATCCCAATCAATGTGTGGTCTGCGATCGAGTTCTGTCCTGTAAGAGTGCCCTCCAAATGCACTATCGAACACACACCGGCGAGCGGCCTTTCAAGTGTCGAATCTGTGGTCGGGCGTTCACCACCAAGGGCAATCTAAAGACCCACATGGCTGTGCATAAAATTCGTCCACCAATGAGAAACTTCCACCAGTGTCCCGTGTGTCACAAAAAGTACTCCAACGCCTTGGTGTTACAGCAACACATTCGCCTGCACACTGGTGAGCCCACCGATTTGACACCGGAGCAAATTCAAGCCGCTGAAATTCGCGATCCGCCACCTTCAATGATGCCTGGTGCGTTCCTCAATCCCTTTGCCTTTCACTTTGGTGCAATGGGCCCCGGAGGTCCTCATAATGGTGCTATGGGCTCGGAGTCATCTCAAGGCGACATGGACGACAACATGGACTGCAGTGATGATTTTGACGATGATGTATCCTCGGAGCACATGTCCTCAAATCATGATGATTCTGTAGACCGCCCAAAGTCCGGTGACGACATGAAAGGAATGCTTTTTGAGCAGAAGTTAAAAATTGAGGCGAGTGCAAGTTCGGCACCTACGAGTCCATTGGAAAGTGCACCAACAACTAAGCCTCCTTCATCGCCAGGTGACAATTCAGTGCAACAAGGTGCTCTAGATCTAACCCCACGGTCTCAGCTGAGTCAGCAACAATCAGCCCCACCCACGAAAATTCCCACACCGCCAACGCCACCTCAATCAAATCCTCATCAACATCAAAATCCTCCTCAACCGCAGCAACACAGCCCTGTTGCACCGACTCACCCCAATATGTTCCTTCACCACCAGCAACACCTCCATCAACAGCTGCATCATCATCACCAACAGCAGCAACAACAACACCAGCAACATCTCCACCAACAGAGGCAGCAGCAAGAAGCTCACCAAGCCCAACAGCAGCAGCAACAACAGCAGCAACATCACCAACTTCAACCTCCACCACCTCCGCAACCGAATCCGGCGCTAGTTGCTGCCGCTCGGCCACCATTCGGAATGTTTCCCAACATCCCACTATTTCCGCCGGCAACAACCCAAAACATGTGCACCGCCATGAATACGATAGCCCAATCGGTGATGCCGGCGGCACCCTTCAATCCACTAGCACTCTCGGGTGAGTTGTGAGTTTCCAACTTTTTTTCAATTTTTAAACTTAAAACAAAAAAAAAAAAAATAAACATTAAACAACATAAAAAATAAATAAAATTTTTGCAAATAATTCGGCTTTATTTATTTTTGTGTGATACAACGTTAGAGAAGTACATATTTTTTTCTAATATCCTTTTCTCTTTTTTTTTTTGTGCTTTTATCAAATTCTAGGCGTCAGAGGGAGCACAACCTGCGGTATCTGCTTCAAAACATTCCCATGCCATTCGGCTTTAGAAATCCACTATAGGAGCCATACCAAAGAGCGACCGTTCAAATGCTCGATCTGCGATCGAGGATTCACAACTAAGGTGAGTTTTGTTTTTCTTTTTTTTTTGCGCTATTCTAGTTTGCAAAGGAATTTCGAACCTGCAATATAAATTGAGCCATTATACATACACTGGAGCAATTTTACCCTGGGGTAACCCTGGGGTATCACTTACTCTCATTACACACTGGGTGTATTCATCCGGGGTAAAATTCTGTATACATTGGCCGACTTTCATTGTACTAGTATTTTTTTGCACCTCGAAAATTCACTGGATGAATTTTTACCCCGTTTCTTACTTTACACTTCATCTGTTTCTTCTATAAGGAGTAATTACACCAGTGTGTGAAGGCTCATTCAATGAAATAAGGGTGACAATGTACTAAAATGTATTAAAGGGAGTAAAATCAGTAAGGGTGTACTCCCTTAGTAGTACCTTCGGCAACCCTGCTCTTAGTTCAGACACCAACCCGTGAAGTCTCCAGATTTTGCATACCTTGTTCCTACTTCTTCTTTTTCCTGTAAATGCTCAGTAGTGTTTAATTAACTTCAGAGTTATTGTACATATTGCAACAAAATATCACCCAAGGTTCAAACCATTGCACGAAAACTATCTGTCATTTGTAGCTGATCCGATCTTGGTGGCTCATATTACAAAATTACAAAACAGTTCTCAATCAAATATTTATAATTGTATTTGTTTTTCTCTTTTTCAGGGTAACCTTAAACAACATATGTTAACGCATAAAATTCGGGACATGGAACAGGAAACTTTCAGAAATAGAGCTGTCAAGTATGTAAGTTGTATATCGTAATTTTTATGTTCACTAGTTTTCCTTCATTTTTTCTTTTTACCTCCTCATGTCTTAATATAAAAATGTATGTTCATATAACAATTAGTATCCAATTAGTGTTTGCCAAAAAATTCCCACATTCTATTCATAAAGGTCAATTGGTAGTTTTATGTCAAAATCCTTGTCAAAATCATTTTGATGTGCTAGTTAGTTTTCCATCATTTTCTTAATGTCACTTTGGTATTACCACTTTCAATTTAAATTAAATTTAATTCAATAAGTAGGTACTAAAGTTTAATAATGAAAAAGTTGGCATTTAGAGATAGTAGTTGTGGATGTGCATGAAAACCATAAAACATTGAGAATTTGAGAAAATAAACAAAAAAAATAGCAAAAGCCTTGTACTGCATATTTGCCAAAGTTTAAAAGTTGAAACATTAATTAAATTTCAAGTTGCATTAAACCCCATCAATTTTTTTATAAGACATAAAGGTCCATTCACAGCTCAGCGACCTACAAACGAGCGAATATTCCCAAATTTTGACATTTCATTCACAGCAACTGTTTTTTTTATAGTCGCACCAATCTGCGAATTTCGCTTGTCATTTACCAAACAAGGGGCAATTGTTAGTTTAAGCTCTTGCGGATGAATTTGTATTGCGTTCCACATCTGTGGAATGTGAATAACATCTGACAGTTCGCAAGAAGCATTCGCTTGTAGGCGAAAAAAAACCTTCGATTGCATAGTTTGAACACAAACCGTGATGTAGGTTGTGGTTGGACATGGTGTAGTGAAAAAGTCCTAATCATAGTCATGCAATTTTCGCAGTGGAATAATCAAATAAAAATAAATACTGTGAACTATGAATAAATGCAAAACTAACATAGAGTAACAGAGAGTAATTATTGGAGTCTGAGATTCAACTCAACTCTTTCCTATTCTTTCTTTTCTATTCTCTATCTACAAATTCATCGCCCGTGTCATGTTTATCAGGATAAGAGTATTTATATTCTCTTTGGTAACTTAACAACTCTCGGCTTAAAATTTTGTGTTTATAGCCTATCCTAAGGGTATATTAAGTTTGACACATAAAGAAATATTAAAGATAGACCACATAAAGTATATGTATAAATGATCAGCATCAGTAGCCGAGTCGATTGAGTAATGTCCGTTCGTCCGTCCGTCTGTCTATCACCTGTTTTTGGGCCTTAAATTTTAAGCTAGATCGATGAAAGTTTGTATACGAGATCCTTGGAAAAGGAAGCAGTACAAGAGTAACATTTTCAAAATTCGCCCAATCTTCGAAATATGCACTTTTTTCAGTAATTTTACATAAAACTCGATAGAACTTATTCTTTAATTCAACACATCTTCCATACGTGTACGACCACGCCCACGTTTTCCGCAAATAATAGCACTTTTTAGGAACAAGATACAGTATATGTTGCAAAATTTTTGAAATCAGCCCACTACCACGCCCACTTCTTGGGAAAATTCGTGTTTTGAAGTCATCCTATAAGATATTTGAAAAAAAGTAACTTAAGCAAGTAGGTGTGTTGGTGGAAGAAGAAGCTTAGTGTATTGGAAAGGGATAAGGTATCAAACGATCCGCTCCAGACGGATTGTAGCATTTTCATATGTTTCTAAACACAAACTGTTTGCATTCTTTATTCAAACAGAAATTAAAAACCCCTACTCAAATTGTATAGATCACGAAAGTCACGATAAGCTCACGTCTGACATCGATAAATAGCTGCAATGCTGAGCTTTTTTTTTTCTTAAAAATTAACATGACGAATGATTGACATTCAGTCACTTAATAATTAGTTAGAATCTTGTTTCACAACTTTAATCTCATTCCCCAAAAACATTCAATTACCAGTAACTACGATATATTTATCTTTTGATCTCAAGCCAAGAGACTACGACATTTTTGAATGTTTGTTGTCAGTAAAAAATTAATTAATCTACTCGTTACTTCTGTTTATGCTACGTGAATTGAATTCAAATGGCACTTTACACACTATACAAACTTAGTAGTCTTGTATCAAATATGCGCATTTACCGCACGTGCGTAGATTATTTGTTAAAATTATGACATTTGGAATGGGTTATCTCTAGCTTCTTTAATTTTTATACCCAATAGAATTTACTAACCATTCCATTTACTTTCATTTCAGATGAGCGGCTGGAAAGAAGAATACGAGTAAATTCCATTAAAATTACTCAATTTTGTTCCTGAACACAAATCTAATGGAAGAGGAATGACCATCCAAAACAAAATCAAAAAAAAAAAAAGACGAATTCTTCTCTCCCATACTTTGTTATCTCAAAGTTGTTGTCACCACACAATGATCTCATAAACAAAAGAACTCCTCCACTTGAAAAAACAAAGTCATCCCAAATGGCAGCAGGTAATTTAGCTGGAAACTTTCTTCTACCAATACTATATTGGATGTATCCCAAGAAAAACAGTCGTCTCAAAAAAAATTGTAGATAAATAAAACAACTAATTCCTCATAAACTACAAAACGTTAATCCGGCAGAAAAAATAACTCGTTATTACTGGTTTCATAAACTAAAAACAATAAATATCTGGCAGTGCATAATATTTTTATTTTTGCCATTTCTCATCTTTCAATTCAATAAGAAAGAAAAAGATGAAAATAAATCCCCGAAAACACAAGCAGCCAGACACATTTGTTGTTCTTGTTCTAATCCCGTTTATGAGTGAATTAATTGATATTTTTCTTTGTATTGTTTTATGACAAATAATTATTCGAAAATAGATAAAAAGAAAACTATTAAATGAAACGTATCCAAAGATGCATGCAATGTGTGATTTAAAAACAAAATATTAAAGCGCCAGACAAGAGACTGATTTCGTTTCATTTAACATTAAAGAAAAAAAGAAAAAAATAACCCAAAAACTACAAAATCCTACAATGTAAACAAATAAAAGATAAAAATTCTTTTTGTAAAAAAAAAAAACAAAAATCAAAATTCGAATTTAACAAAACAAAATTCATCATCACCATCGTCGCTACCGTGTTCGTTTGAAGTGGAATTCTTCTTCTGTATATCAAAGAAAGTGCAATAAAAATAAAAATAAAAAATATTTATAAAATAATTTCGGCCGGCGAAAAACCCAAGAAAAACTGTGTAAAAATGTAAAATATGAAAAACCTATATAGAAAAGCTATTCTCCCCTATCTCTCTTATTTAGTTTTCAACAAAAAAAAAAAAAACACAACCCACTGTACTTATAATGCTTTTGTACATAAATTCTGTCGATGTAATATAACATACGCAAGAAAAAACACATACAAATGAAACGAGAGATAAATGAAAAAGCTTAAAGAAAAATTTAATAAAATTGCGAAACAATTTAAATTTAAACAAATTTTGTGATACTATCCATTATACATATAAATGTTAAATAATAAAAAAAAAGATTATAAATATATATAAATGTAAAGAAATCAAATTAATTTATTTATCATATTGCAACAGTTTTTATTTAAAAATATTATACCTATGCTAAGGTCGTAGTAAATAACAAAATCGATAGTGCACGATAAACATAAAAAATAAAAAATAAAACAATTCATAAAATTTAATCTAAAGTTATAAGCAACAGCAAAAAAGGTAAATAAAATATCAATCAAATGTAAATGTTTTTATAATAGTTAAAAAAAAATACAACAAAATTAAAACAACAAAAAAAAAATGTTTTTGATGTTTTTTTTTTGTTTCTTTTTCATTTTAAGTTTATACCTCTATCACTTGTAAATATTTATCGTTTATTTATAGATTTCAATTAGTGTCTAAGGATAAGTTTTATGATCATAAAATAGATGTGTAGTGTATGGATGCATATGTTTAAAATAATTTGTCAAAAATAAATAAGAAAACTGATGCTAGAAATAGTGAGTAATATAGTAATATACAAATTAAAAACAAAAAACAAAAAAACACATAAAAATAATGTAATAAATTATTACAAACCAAAAAATATGAAAAACAAACAAAATAAAACAATTACATGGAATTGAAAATTATAAAGATTTTTCTTTTATTGATTTTGTTCTGGGTTTTTTTTGAGATTTCAGAATTTTCGGGAAGTGATGTTATTTTCGATCAAATTCGGAGCCAGTTTTGTTGGAATTTTTTTTTTTTTCAGCGCTTGTGAAACAATAAGGTAAGTCTACCAAAGCAACAGACCCAGTAAAATGTGCGCTGCAAATATTACAGTGTGCAAAGTGAAACGTAAGTTTTAAGTTAATGAAATATGTGTCATTATGTACTTATAATATTTATGTATGTCAGGAGATTTAGGACTAAAAATCTTGGGTTAAACCAATTCGAGTTGTAGACTCTAATATCTTCTTGAACTGAGTCACTTCGAATTTTTGATACTTAATCTAAGTGACAATTTCTGACAAGTTGCCGAAGAAGCCTGTGGTCGAGCGTTGTGATGCAGAACAACACCTTTTCTATCGGTCAATTCGAACATTGTCCTTTAATCGCTTGGCGTAATTGAGTCATTTCGAATTTTTGATACTTAATCTAAATGACAAGTTCTGACAAGTTGTCGAAGAAGCCAGTGGTCGAGCGTTGTAATGCAGCACAATATCTATTCTATCGGTCAATTCGACCGTTGTCCTTCAATCGCTTGGCAAAATTGAGTCACTTCGAATTTTTGATACTTAATCTAAGTGACAAGTTCTGACAAGTTGTCGAAGAAGCATGTGGCCGAACGTTGTGATGCAGCACAACACCTTTTCTATTTGTCAATTCGACCGTTGTCCTTCAATCGCTTGGCATAATTGTGTCACTTCGAATTTTTGATACTTAATCTAAGTGACAATTTCTGACAAGTTGCCGAAGAAGCCTGTGGTCGAGCGTTGTGATGCAGAACAACACCTTTTCTATCGGTCAATTCGAACATTGTCCTTTAATCGCTTGGCATAATTGAGTCATTTCGAATTTTTGATACTTAATCTAAATGACAAGTTCTGACAAGTTGTCGAAGAAGCCAGTGGTCGAGCGTTGTAATGCAGCACAATATCTATTCTATCGGTCAATTCGACCGTTGTCCTTCAATCGCTTGGCAAAATTGAGTCACTTCGAATTTTTGATACTTAATCTAAGTGACAAGTTCTGACAAGTTGTCGAAGAAGCATGTGGCCGAACGTTGTGATGCAGCACAACACCTTTTCTATTGGTCACTTCGAACGTTGTCCTTCAATCGCTTGGCATATTTGAGTCACTTCGAATTTTTGATACTTAATCTAAGTGACAAGTTCTGACAAGTTGCCGAAGAAGCCCGTGGTCGAACATTGTGATGCAGCACAACACCTTTTCTATTGGTCAATTCGACCGTTGTCCTTCAATCGCTTGGCGTAATCTATAGGCATGAAAACTGCATGTTGACTATTGCTTCCTATCACACCACACACAAACCGTCTTGTTCTATTAACCAACTGCTCAATATATCTAAAAAAAAATATAGTTTCATAAAATGTATTCTTTTAATTTCTTTTTGATTTTATCTCCACATTCATCAATACATCTTTACACTGTTTTTACTTTCTCTACACTTGTGCTTAAAAACACCCTCCTCACAAAAAAAAAAATAATGACAAATGATCATACCACTGACTGACATGACTTACACTATCTGACACTCCCCCCGCACCGAACGGAAGCAATTAGCCGGCTATGAGATGCAGTCGTCAAAAATGTCATCGTTTAAGGATAACCGGTGGCGGTGGTTGAACAACAGCAAAAAAAAAAAACGAAATGAAACGTTTCCACACTTCCTCCGTTTTGGGGGTGACAAATTATAATTTTATTGAATGTGAAGGGTTTGTTTTTCCGTCTTTTTAGAAGTAGTAGTGGTGTAAAAATATGCCCTTTCATCACGTCAACGCAACGGAGGGGTGCCACAGCTCTTTCGTTGGTTTTTTTGTATATTTGCCACGGCTGTTATGACGGCTAACTGACAGAAGGCACTGGCTGCATGAAGGGAGCACACAGTGTCTTCATGTAACATGTTTTATGTCATATAATATTTCATGTTTGTTCTGTCACTGTGTCTCGTTGTTCGATTCTGAATTGGGTTATTGAGAATTGTTCAAAAAAAATTAGAGTTGTGTTTTAGTTTTTTTTTATATTTGACTGCGTCATCCCTTAAATTGAATAATTTCACGTTCGAAAAAGTTTTGTTTATGGATTTAAGAATGTTAATTGTGTGCACTGCGATGACATAAAGACAAGGGTAATTTGTTTTAACTTCGGTTCAGAGGAATGGGGACCGTGTTTTGGGTTTATGATTGATTGGTGTGCATTTATTCTGATAGTTCAGTTTTGTGTACTTACTTATGTCAGAAGGAAAAACCAAATACATATGAAATAGTCAGATGTTTTCCTTTTGCGAAAATTGGAGGTTTTAAAATGGTCTATGACACAGCTTACAGTGGAGTACATACTCGTACAATTCGGCCATTTTAGGTATAAGGATCGACATCTATGTATCTATATAAGTCTAGAACCGCCGCGTATCCTGCCATCCTGGGTAAGTGGATTCCATTGCATCACTTGGTTAGCTATGAACCTGACACCCTTTCAGAGAGTGGGACCAATTCACTGCCACTTTCGTTGTTGTATGCCTGTGCCTATAGGTTCATGGCCCATTCTCTGATAAAACTGTTCGTTAGAGATATGGTTTGGCTAGAATATCCTTAAGATGTAACATAGGCACCAATCGACAAACGTTCCTGTTGATAAGGCCGCATTCAGTACAGCGCTTATCACCAGTAGGAACTGTATTGGTGAAAGTATGCAGCCTTGCCGAACCCCACTTTGGAATTTCTCAGACAGCCTATACCAGTAAAAGGGTATTCATTCAAGTACTAGAGGAGTTGGTGCAGAGCTTAGGACAAGTGTTTTTTCCGTCATTTTGTTCCCTTGAACTCTATTATATGAAGGAGCCCACTTACTTAGTGGCTTTTAGAAATCAGATCTTCGTGTTTTTTGTGTAAATAAAGTTAAGCCCTGCCTCGAAATCTTGTACTTAAAGCATCAAATTAACCTAACAAACTTGTATTGAATAACATTCCTCGTTTCAAAAGTACATCACTCAGTTTTGTTTATTCTTTTTTCGATTATAAATATGTCCATCATGTGGTGACATACAGATTACGATATGCAAAGCCCATCAACGTACCCAAACAACCAACCGGTTGTTCGTTTGTGGCAACCATTCTAATGGCCCATTGTCCAGTCACTTCACCTGAAGCTACATAATTTCTAGTATAGTTCCGGCAAATCATTCTGCCGCGAAGAAGAAACAGTCTCCCTCTCTCTTCCAATCTTTCTGGTGGTTGTAATAACGACAACGCGACGCGAATGTGAAAGCTAGCGCGCAAGGACTATATCTGGCAGTACAAACTCACACACATACACACACACAAGCAACCACCGAATGAGGCATTCTAGTTAATTTTCCATCTCATATCAACAACAAACAATTCCGAAAGTCAGTCAATCAGAACCTGTCTGATCATCCGTCAAAGTTGCACATCACCATATCACCTCAGCGAAATTATCCTCCGCGCGAATCTATTTTTTCCTGTAAGTTTGCCGCGCGCAGCCGAATATTCTCGCGCGCGCTTCTCCGCGCTGAAACATCTCTGTGAGGATACCGACACTGCAACCCAATACACACAAACGAACACAGCAGTTAGGCAGATGGATGGATGCCGTATGCGAATGAAGATGGATAGTTGAATGGAGCTGGAGGAATGGAGCTGATGCTGCTGATGACGTTACATACCGAATGGCGGTGAATATGCTTCAATTGCGCTTCTACCGCTTGCGATGTGTTGTGGGATTTGCTGATTTGCCATGATGCGGAATTATCGGAGATCCTTTCGGGGGAGCAGCCATCATTAAATTGCTTTCCAGGGACAGCCGCGCGCCGGGTGGGAGGGTAGGTAATCACTCCCCATCAACCCGTGCATATTCCAGCAATTATCTCTGGCAAACGTGAACGTTCTACTCTATACAGATACATATGTATCTATGGTGGGGATAACTCCCCCGATTTGTTGTCTAAATCTAGTCTTTTTTTTTTGTTTTATCTCCACTCTGTGTGCCATGGACAGACAACAACAACAACGACAACGACGACGACGACGTCGACTCCTTGTGGATGAAACGGACGACTAATTCGATGGTGAAGCGATTTTTGAAAATTACTCCTGCTCCGCGGTGATTTGCTGAAACCGTTTCTCAGCAATTATTCAGTGCGCTCCACAAATGGCTCGACGGTCAATCGAGTGGATGGATGCGAAAGCATGACGCAGCAATTTCAAATGTCATTGTGGGTGGTTTAATCCCGATTTGAGTGCTCCCATCAGCCGAGGGTGAGCCAATTATTAAACATTGTAATCACGTTGTCGTTGTCTTTTCCCTGAAACATCCATCGCATTTCTTGTTAAAGGATTTACTATCCATAAACACACATTCTAAGAATAACATCGGATAGAAATCATAATATCCCGCGCTTGTTGTGGACAAAACATAAAACATAAAACACAAATCAAAAGCAAATAAAATATTTCATAGATATTCCCGGTAAACAACCCTACCTACCAATTCTATCTTCTAACTATCACCAACGATCTCTCTCATATAAATTAAGATCGAATAAGTCGTAAATCAAATTCCATGATGACATGATGTCATATCTTTCTCTGGTCCATCCCAAGTGTATGGTAAAAAGCCATCATCATCATCATCATCATCATCATCATCGTCAGTGTGGTACCACAAGATCGTAAGGCGGTAGCATTCATCAAAACAAAAAAACTAACAATCGCGCGAGCGCGAGCCCTTCTTTCGGACCTCACCTGTGCGCTAAAGAAGATTTGTGCTGGTTCCAGCTTCAGTAGCTGTATCTTTCACCGGACCATTGTGGTTCTCTGCTGAACCTGATATTGATTTTAATGGACCGATTGAGTCGATGGGGGGTGCACCATTGCCCATGTGTGAATGTGGTTTTATGTTTTTCAATTTTTCTTAATATTTTGCTTTTTCTTTTAAATATTCTACGTTTCTTTATGAAGTAGGTATGTATCTATAAACAGAGTTCTTTTGTAAAGAATTTGGGATTTTAAAGATTTTCTGAATGAGATAAGTGGTGATATTTTAGTTGGAAATGCCTATTCAGTGTGTAAAATGGACCTTGTTCATTCATTTGAATTGGATGATAGTAGTCGTATTCGTATCTTATTAATAAAGCTGTTTTGGGAGAACGCTGCTGGGTATTTTTAGGGTTTTTTTTGCCCACCAATTATAGTTGTTTGTTGCTAATTGACAGAGAAGAATGAGTTCAGTTTCCTAGTAGGCTTTGGAGGGCTAATTGGGTTACTAAAGGGGTTTCCTTCAAGCGTTTCCTATCTTTAAGATTTGAATAAAACAAACTGTGAGTAAGATATCATTGAATTTTTATATTTATTTAGAGGTTCTATATATGCCATTATATATGGAATATAACATCATTCAAATGTCCGTCACGGCTTTGCTGAGAGGCACGCATTTGAAACACCCAATTTTTCATAGCTCTGGTGCATCAATCCTGCCGAATTTGGCGAAAGGCATGGATTATATTGGGTTTTAGGGCTGTTCTGGCTTGTGGTTTATTGGCATAGACCTGTGACCTAAGAAAACTCCACGAGACGAAGTCTAATTGAGTCAAGTTGCACGATCTCGGTGGCCAATTCACATCCATGACAATGTTCGGAAATCGCTTGTGAAAAATGGTCATTATGGCACGAAATATACCAGTTGAAACAGCCTATCGTCGGTGTCCTTATCATACACCTGGGTATAAGAGAAATTAGTTAACTCAGACCGAGAGCGCTCGCCGTTGACGGTGATGTCCTGGCCAACGTCGTTCTCAAAGAAGTATGGACCATGATACCACCAGTCAAAATCCGCACCAAACAGTGAATTTCTTTGGATGCATTGCAATTTGGTGGATTCGACAATTTCGCTTTTGTTTAACTCTTTCCTCCAGAAATGGGCCTCGTCACTGAACATGATTTGTCGACCGAAATTGGGGTCAATTTCGAACTGCTCCAGAGCCCAGTCAGCGTACATACGGCGTTTTCTATGGTCACTATGGTTACTTTGAGCTCCAGGGTCAGTTGAATCTTGGCCCATTTCAGTCCTCTCGGAAGGATGATTATGTCGACCGGAAAATGAGCTTAGTGCGCGAAATGGTGCTCAAACAAAAGACCCACTTTCGTAGAACAATTTACTCCTTTAACAAATAATAAATGACAGCCAATCTGACAGATGTGGCTTCAACAGTATGACGGGAACTATCTGGCAAAGTTTAGAAATCCTTTACAAGCTCTGGGCTTAGTAGTGGAACACAAGACAATCTTACGAGTCTGTCAAATGTCAAACTAGAAACTTGTCAGTTACTGTCATATCATTACTCGAAATAAATCAACATCCCATCCGGCAATCTTGCAATTATCGCCTTTTCCTTTGCAAACCTAGCAATAAGAGTCAATTGATTCAATTTAGCTTTTAATTGAAACCAAATACATAAATGCAACACTTAAAGGCGAAGGAGTGGCGTCTTATTCTCCAAAACATCAAATTCAACTCTGTCGTATAAGAATAATCAAATAATTCGCAACTTATCTCCAAAAGAAGGTGTCGCTCTATATAGGTACAACAAACACACTTTGATTGCACAACCAGCTTAAATGACACTCGTCGGAACGGAACGGAACTCCACTTTTGTATACAAATGTGAGTAGCGAATGTTGTCGCCCATAAACGACAAACAAAAATACTTTTTTAACTTGTAACAATAAAAACTAAAAACACAAATAAATCCAAATCTGTATTCGAAGGAGAGAAAAACCAATCAAAAATCCGTATCACAATTTCACTCGCTCAGATACAATAATTCGCCAATTAACAGCCATCCAACCAAACTAACCAACCACCCACCCATCAGACAGCTGCTGCACCTGGAGAGCGATAGAGTTGATTCGGCAAAAATTGACGTGTGATCGTGTGCACACGTATGAGAGAGCTCTCACTAATGTGACCGTCGTCGTTGCTGTGAGTGGAAATAATCGAAGGCGGACATTAAACATCCGCTAAAAATGGTTAAAAGAACTGAAAATATCGCGCATACATTATGGAACAGGTGTTTTTGTGTGTAGTTTGTCAAATCCACTGCGGAGGAGGACTAGATACAAATGTTTCTCACACCAGGATATGATTATTAGAGTGAATCGATTGTGGTTGTGGTCTGATAGCCATGACTTGTCCTGTCCTGTCGATTTAGGAATGAGGTATATTTTGCATTAAAGGGGTGGTGTAACGTATCCTTTTTAAGTTTTACAAATATTTCTTATCTTGCCTTAGAAAATATTCCATTCAAGCACGAGGACTCTCTCGCCTTCCTTGGAAAGCTGAGAATTCTGATACAAGCCAAACTTGGCTTTGCAATTTGGATGGATGTTTTGAAACTCCTCGTATGACCAGATGATAGATGATCCTTCCTACCTCCTTCATTAATCTAAACTAGATCCTAATTGGAGCTTCAATATGGATACGTTTCCCAAGCTTCTTATTTAAGGTGGTATACATTTCAGTACGTACACAAGGGGCCTACAGTTTTATGCCATATCCGAAGGGTAAGGGGGTTTGGAAAGCTTTCTCATGACAGTGTTGATGGTGTGTCCCTGGATTCGAACTTGGGATCCCTTGCAGGGTAGTGCAACTTTGTAACCACTTAGCCACGGCACCCAAAGTGGAGAGTTTGTAGTTCGGAGTCATATTTCCTTCATTCGCTCTCCTTGCATATGGGAATAAAATCTGAGGAAGGATTTGTCGCTAGCAGATGCGCAGTCTTCGTTCTGCTTTCCTACTTAACGTCCATCACTCTGCGCCATCCATAGGACTGGTAATATGAATGAGCAGTACTGGAACCATTTGTTTTGGTAGGGTTATTCTTCACCGCATCATCACACACCTGTCATAAGTGGGTCTTATATTTTTGTGGATTTGTTTGCTCAGATGCAGGTGAACTCATTAACTTGATGTTGTACGTATCAGTAGTGACATTATGTCTAAGGATTTGAACCGAGGTTTGTTAGTTGACAAAATTTTCTTCCTCACTTCAAGACCAACTCGTTTCGCTGGCTCGAGTTTAGGAAACGCCTGTTGTCAGTATCGTCTGTGTAGCCCAGCAGTTGGATGGATACGTGGTGTTAACATGCCTGCCCTGCACACTATTTGTTCCAATATCACGTTGAAAATTCACGTGATAGCGCACGTTTGGAAGAACTGATAAGAGCTGTTTCCAAGTTGTATAAAGCATCACGAGGCATATCTTGTGACGGATTAATGCTGCCAAAATCGGCTTTAAAGTCGATGAATAGGTCGTGAGTTTGGATGTGATATTCGCACTAGTATGAAAGTTTGGGCTATTCTCAATCTGACAGCTGGTACCAGCCGATTAGTGCATTGCAGACCTTTACAACTCTTGTATGTGACACTTGATAGGGATATGTATCGGTATTTCTTAGCAGACATATGATCGTCTTTTGTGAAAATGGGCATATCGAAGTGATAGGTACTCTTATCGTGAGGCACGCTTTCCTCAACCCATACTTGAAGCTGTTGCATGTTCCCAACCAAGTCATAGCTTCCGTATTTAAAAAGCTTAGCTGAAAACCCATCAGAGCTAGCAGCTTTGTTGTTTTTTAGTTTACTGATGGCTGCACTGGGTGGGGTGTTGGTTCTCTCCTTACCCTTTCACTTACTTTGTTTGGTGAACGATAAGTTACTTTTGAAATATGTTGCTTGGCTATGTCATAAAAATTGCAGATTTGTAAGACTCTTCGATATCCTTGAGCTAGAAATCTATGTGGAATCCTCTTCATTACGTGTATCTTTCCTTAACCTCCTCCGTCGAACGCGCTCATATTTATACCAAGACCTTATTTGTGGTATCTATTGTTAACCAAGCTACCTCCTTAATGATGTTGTAGCATTCGGTCCACTGGCTGTTGGAGTAGGTACATATTGAATATTTGGGTCAGCTTCACTTTGTAGGACTCTGGGTCCTTCTGACGTGATCTACACCAAAAGGGCAAACCAAAAGGGATCTGCTGTAGTTCCTAGAAACTCTGACTGTGCATTATTTTTCTCTCGAGGTTGTAACACTCCCTATTTAGCAATTCATTAAAGACACAAGAGTATTTTACTTTATCTACACAAAAACATAAACTAATGCGCGAATTATTAAGTCTCAAATTTCTCAACAAGCATTACCATTTGTTTCTGCTAATTCTGAATAGATACACAATAAAACAATCTAATTCAAAACCTACATCGAGAATTGAGAAAGTAGTTCTTCTTGTTAAATTATTCATACCCATGATGGCCGTGTACCTTAATATCAATCATCCACAGAATTCGAATAAATTACCCATAAACACACACAAACACAAAACAACAACAGAAAGTAGAATAAAATTGTAATTAAATTCGTGTGTTTTTGTATAATATTTGCTCACCTTATCATTTTGTTAATTTATCTCAAAATCTATCAAATAAATTTGAATACTAATTTTTGACACAATTATTGTCATTGTGTCGAAATGTTTTAGTCAAATAATTTATGAAGCTTCCCCAAAAAAAAAAAACAAAACACCTTACCCATATGAGGGTTCCGTCAGACGAGCTAAACAACAACAATCGAATAAATTCGCAAAAAAAAAAGTTAATTATGCAAACTCGATAACGAATGGTTAGTAATTATACACACACGCAAATCGAAGGAGAGCACTGAACTGGACTGGGGTAAATTATGATGGACAGAGAAAAGTCTAAAAAAAAAGTATCTTTTCAGCTTAAAATAAAATATTACGAGACCGGGAACTATAATTTTTCATTAGAGCCTGGCCAAAAGTTAAGCCTCCTGGTTTTGGAAAATCTGCTCTGGGAATCACAGCATTGCAATCAATTTTCCATAACTTATCCTAATCTGCAATTTCGCAACTGACACCTCATAATAAATTGTTACACACCTAAACATGGAAGGATTTTTGCATAATTTCTCCATTAATCCTGGTGCACACGCCATGCATGCACAAGGTATATTCTCATTCTCATTCTGATTCTCAACGTCCTGCAATCGTCCTGTTTTGTGCAAAAAGCTACAACGACGCGGACATCAGAGAGTCATGCGATGGAACATGTTGTAATCTAAACTCATCCCTTGCACCCTATTCCCATGAATCCTTTTCCAAGATATCTACATAGTACATATTACTATTTTTTTTTTGTGTTGAAGCAATTTTTAGTATTATCCTTGATGTCTGCATGATTGTATCCTTTTTATTCGTTTTACTTTTACCCACTCGTGTGGGGGTGTTGCCATTTAAACGATGATGATCCTTATGTAAATGTTATAAAGGCGCATGCAGTTATTTTTATCTTTCGAGTGAAAGCAGGATTAACTAAGTTAATTTTCAGCAGAAATACCCACATGCAATAGAATTTTACTGAGAAGAGAAAAGTCCTTGTTCACACTTGTCTTAAGTGTGCGGGTCCTTGGTATTAACATGAATTATGACGGCACGCGTCCAAAGATATCATCCTTTTGCCGGCGAATGTGGTTTTTATTTCGTCCTTACATAAATGTTAACTGCCAGGATTAAGAGAAAATCGGTAACCGGATATGTTATCGTGTCCAATGGCACGTGCATTCCTTTATGTTGCATTAAATTAGCCGCACAATTGACACTATCAAAATATTGTGACGTAAGAAATGACTGGCAGCAGAGATATCATAAAGATTATGAGGGTGATGAGAGGGCGTGAATTCTGTGCGCAAAATGAATGAGTATTGGGGAGATGGTGAAATGATTAGAGACTACAGGGACAATATGTTGAACAGCTTAGTTGATATAGTTTACAACCCTAGTGATGCGATTAGAACATAAGGAGGCAAAACGTGTGATTGAGTTTACACTGGGAACTTACAGAGCAGATGATGGCTGTGTGATACCAAGTCTAGCACTAGGCTCATTCCAGTTGGCAACCTTGCTGCCCCGCGTATTGTCACTCAGACTGTACACTAGCAGGTTACGGTCTTCATAAGAGCATGGACAATGTAACACGATGTGTTCTTCATCTTCAACTTTTTGTGTGCTCCTTGAGAAATAGTGGTCATCATCATCGTCATGACATTGAAATTCAGCTCTACATGCTTCCTTTTGTTCCAAGAGACTATATTTTGGATTAACTTTTTGGGGATTACCTTTGCCATAATCATACCATCTTTGTGCTTCATGGTTCTTCTGCATCAATTCGACTCATCGCTGTTGACACATGACATTGCCCCCAGACATTGATTCTGCGAACTGTTTTCATCTTCCTTCTGTACATTATGTCATCAGATCGTGGCAGTCGTAGTAGAGTGCAAATTCTATTTCTAAAATAGTCCGTCTATTCTACTACAGTCACAGTGTATCTTGTAGTTTCTATCGGCAAATGAAGAGTCATTCTTCAGTCAAGTGCCCTTGTTTTGTGCCATTTACAATCGGATGCACCAAATATGAGGTTAGCTTTGACGGTACTCCAGACTGACTTTGGTGAAAGCTGACAGATGGATAAAAATAGGTGAAAAATTTATAGGTCCAGTCATCAAGGGTCGAAAAATGATCAAGGGCTGGCGCCTTTTTGGAATTTGACTACACATGATCTAAGAGCTCATTGGAAAAGTGTCTTTGTCTTCCAAGCTATCTTAATCTCTGCAAGCTTCTTTGTAAGGAACAGCTTCAAAGGTCATATTATATTAGTCTGTTGTGAAAGTCAAGCTACTGCAACCAACTGCACCAGCGGGTCAATGTGAGAATTCTCTGATTACACTGGGATAGTGTGGATGTAGGCTCAATAGATGCCTGCTCCTGAACTAAAATAAGAAATCCGTGGCCGTAAGAATGACTGCAGAAACTTATTGGATATTTTTAAGAGTTAGTCATAAGCAAACAAACTAAAATGGAAGGAAAACATTGTTGAACGCATCAAAAAAGCAAGCTTAGCTCCCTACTCTTGCAAAAGGCATTCAGCAGGACATGGGGCTTCAGACCAGCAGTGGTATACTGGATATACACGGCGGTTGTAAGACCCATTCTGACATATGGTTCACTAATATGGTGGATGGTACTTGAGAAGCAATATCAGCTTTCAAACCTCACCAAAATCCAGAGGACGGCATGCATCGGAATCATAGGATCATTGAGAACAACACCGACGGTGGCAATGGAAACCATACTTAGTTTCATTCCGCTTGACATTTATTGTAGTAGTCTGGCAGCCAAAACAGCTATAAGATTGAGGGTAGGTCGATTGTGGTCATCAAACTCTTACGGCCACGCCTCTATTCTATCCCGATGGGAGTCTACCAATGGGTTGACGAAAACAGATCACATGAACCCGATATTAACATTCGAAAGGAGATTCAATGCAAGGATTCTTGACAGAAGTTACTGGAAGAACTGAAGGACTAAAATGAAAAAGGAGTTGGCATTCTATACCGACTGTTCTAAGATGGACAGTGGTACAGACGCCGGAGTTTATTGTGAAGCCCTAGGAGTAAACTGCTCCTTTAGAATAAACGACGACTGCAGCGTCTTTCAAGCCGAAGTCACTGCCATTACGCAGGCTGCTGAGATTATACGTGAGAGTAATATCTTCGAACAAACGATAACTGTCTATAAAGACAGCCAGGCAGCCATTAAGGCTCTGGACTCTGCTATAACTCGGTCGAGGCTGGTGAGAACCTGCAAATAACTTTAAAACGAGATATCCAGAGCCAATACGGTGACGTTCAGTTGGGTACCAGGGCATATGGATATCGAAGGAAACGAGAAGGCAGATGATTTTGCTAGGAAAGGATCGACGCTGCACATATCGCGGGCCCTTCCCCTTGTAGCAGCCCCAGTCAGTTCTTTAAAGAAAAAAGTAGAAGATGAAGCCATCGATCGTGCAAACAGACGCTGGATTCATCTGGATACATGCATAACGGCTAGGGCTCTATGGCCGGCCTTTAGCAAGAAGAGATCATCAACTCTGGTTAAACTCAGTCGTCATAACGCACGGGTCGTTTCTGGCGTAATTACCGGCCATTGTGTCATTCGTCTTCACGCAGACAGACTCGGTGTGCTGCATTATGACTATTGTAGAAGCTGCAGAGACGAAGAAGAAATCGAATCTATTCGTCACCTGCTGTGTGACTGTCCTGCCTTATCTGTTAGAAGAAAGAGAACTTTTGGCAGTCATTTCTTCTTGGAGCTGGAGGACTTAGGCAATGTTGAGCTGGTGGACCTCCTGAGATTTATATTACTTTCTGGATGGTTCTAACAGCGGACCCTATTACAGCGTTCCCAGGGTTAAATGATTGGCCCAATGGACCCGAATTGTGGGTCTAAGTGAGCAGTGACCTTCTGACTGCGACATTTGTGGAGAAGACGTCAATACTACGGAACACTTCCTCTGATTACCCTGTGCTTACTGGTATCAGGCTGCTTTTGGTACTGATGTGATAAATGTTGTTATTGTAAAGTCTAGGAAAAGTTGTGACTATTTGTGTCTGAGTGCTTATATGAAGCTATCAAGTCCTATAAAGCAAAACTGATTCAGCTGAACTGTTTGAGATCATTACCCAACGAGCTATTGGGATAACATTCCAAATGCGTCTAGATCTGCTAGATTACATCTGATCTTATCAGTGTGACGTGAGCCCAGAAAAAGGCGATCATAATCAGCGTAGTTCAGGTGTTGGATTCCATTGAATTCCATGTTTGGACTTCCGACAATGTTGCACGGAATTCGTCGTCCAAGAAAAACAGCGGTGACACTTAGCTAGAACCACAAAGTCGTCTAAAAATTTCTGTAGTGCCCACCTAATCCGCTTGATCCAAACAACAACTTGTATCACTTGTGATCTGAACTGTTGGTCATAAACTTCAAACGACAATCAAAATTCAAAATTCTTTGCAAACTCCATTCACTTCAATTACCACAGCGAATTACTTTATGAGACATTTTGCATTTTAATTCACCTCTTCCTCGTCGTGTCAATTGCTTATGCAGAGTCAAATAAATAAATTGATACAATAAATTGCCGAGATAGGTACTTCAAGATACAAAGGAAGGGATTGACGATCATATGCATGTCGACATATAAAAAAAGAAGACATGTACCATAACTCCATCACAAGTCCATCAAAAAAGTTTAACACCACAACACAGAGATACATACTGACCAGATATTGTGCGCGTATAATTTGCGCAATGGCACTTTCTCATTATGGATGGATAGTCGTCCCCAGGAAGACGATACGTTCAAAGATACAGATACAAGAAAAAAAAAAAAAAAAAAACACCAATTCACATTAAAGTTATAACGTCTCTTGTTGGATTGGGATTTTTATTTTATTTAGCGGTTTCGCTCTGTTTCTGTCTGTGTGACAAACCGAAATCGTGATTTTCATAAAATTTATTTTTATGGCATAAAGTGGGCTATTGACGACACTTTGCGCTGTGCGCGCAACAATTCCGCATCGACAAACAGATACTAAAATTCGTAAGCGATTTTGCACCATATCGTGTGTGTATCCATATCCACTATCTGGTTGAGATTTTTACCTAAAAAGCATAAAAATGCTAAACGATTGCGTTATTTGTTGCCGAGCACGAAGTTTGGCTCACACTCACACACAGTTTTTGGTGTGTTTTTTCGGTGATTTATGGTGTTTTTCAGTTTTCAATCCGATGAACCGAGCCGCCGCGCATCACTGTCACAATCGGGGGAGGAGGCTGATAGCTGATGGCTGATGTGTGTGTTTAATTCATTGTCTGTCAAAAATCGAAATCCTCGACCCACCACCACCATTAGCACGTGTGTGAGATTCGAAAACCTCCAAAACCAGGTTATCAGTCTCAGTATTTGTATTTTTGGTTAATTGTCCTAAAAAGCATTTAACTCATCCATTTACTTGTGATACGCATCTAGATACACGCTGAATCTGAGAGGTTTTTATGAGGACATTATTCTGACCACTTAAATGGTTTGTTGCTTGAGGCTCTAAAGGCGGTTGTGATACCGTTAAGAATCAGAGAGTGTTATTAGTATTTTAGAAAATTGTGTACATTTTGCTTTTTAATTATTTTCATTACGCGTCTATTCGAGGTCGTAAATCTTGTGGCATGGCGGCGGCGACGGCGGCGGCGACGGCGGCGGCGTGAGGCGTCAGGCGCGCGGCGCGTGAATATGTTCCGCGAGCTGTCGGTGAGTGTGTGTGCGTTTGGTCGTCGTCAATGGTTCCAGAGTGGTATAATTAACCCTTTGGAAATGCGAGTTTAATGAGTGAATTAAAGTTTAATTAGAAATTAATTCAAATGCAAGTGTGTTTTTTGTTTTTTTGTGTTGAGTAGGTACTTGGCTTTTATTTGTGAGGCTCGTTTTTCGTCTGAAAACAAATCGTTCGTAGTTTATGGTTGCGTTTATTGATTCTTCTTTTCTTTGTTGGGCTCTTTGTAGATATTGTGTGCAACCAATCAAAGATATGAGTTTATGGTGCAATGGTATATACCTATATTTTTTTTAAATTAAAACGGATTTATTCGAATGATAGGGGGGAATATTGTGTGATGGTGGTCTAAGTCTGCATTCTGGGATTTAAATTTAATTGTGATCTATTAAAGTTGTACTTACATGTGGAAATGGGAGGTCAATGTTTGTACTTTGGGTCAAAATTTGTTATAAAATATGGATACAATGGGCTTTGAAGCAGTTTTTTCTATGTAAAATTGCATCGAATACTCCTTAGATATGCTTTAGACTGAAACACAGCGACCAAGAACACAATAAGACAGATCGACAAGGGTAAATTCATTCGTCGAACTACGTACAGGGTGTGCCATTTTATGTCGGTATTTAGTGAAGCACGAATGTTTGCCTTGAGCTCGTCAATGGTCTGAGGGTTTGCTGGCCTAATCCCACAATGGTCAGTCATTTTTTGACAGCACACGCCCAAGGACAAGGAGGAACTGAATGGAGCCAACATCCACCGGTATCGATTCCCATCGACTGTTTCGTCTTCTCTGAAGAAAAAAAAAACGATCGATGGTTAGGTTCAAACAATCACTTTTTGGTCATGAAAAGGTTGTTCACCAAATGGTGCGCCAGAGAGTCTTAAATGGGTACCATTGGTCATCAAAATTTGCTTCCAAAAACCAGGTTCGGTGTCAACAATTCGAACGACTGTTTGGCCTTTTTCCAAAAAACGTGGATGTTATGTTGGGTTTTTAGGCAACACTCACTTCTACCGCTTCAACGCCTTGAGGGCTAATAAACAGCATGTCGAAGATACTCCACTGTCCCGTACTCAACAAAATTCGACACTATACAACGAATAGTGTTGTGAGACAAGCACCGTCTGGTTGGCTACGATATTTTCGACTGAACGACTATTTTCACCAAATTGTATTAAAAGTTTCACGTTTCGAGTCTCGATAGTCTTTGACGGAACCTTACGGAAAGTCTATTGGATCTAAGTCATAGATTGCAGAATGTTGACTCAACCAAAGTCCCCTTATCACCTTTACCTACAGTGAGTATGTACATTTGTTGACAGAAAGAAACCATCCACGAAAAATATTTATTTCGTTAAAAACTTCTTAAAATGAATTGCAATCAAACTAAAATAAAAATATATATCAGGCCGTAAGCAGCCCAGAGAGGGCCAAGATCTAGCTTCTCTGTGCGTGGTATACATTTCTGCACATACAGAAGGGACCTACAGTTTTATGCCGTATCCGAAGGGCAGAGGGGTTTTAAGAAGCTTTCTCATGACAATAATACTCTTGAATGTTTGTCAGACACGAGAATTTCACAAACATCCAAGTGTTTATTGTTCCAAACTACTATCCATATAGTAAATAGATAGTAGGTCCCTTATATTCGTACAAAAAATGATCCAATATAGAACTGCACGATTTTCTCTGTGACTCACTGTTTGTTAGATTTATAAATCTTTCATAACAACGTCTCATGTTGAAAGCGCAGCAAATGCGGATTTATTTCTCTCGACCGGTAATAAATATCACCTCATTGTGAGTACGAAATGGGTTCACAACCATTGCCACCTCAGGCTTCATTTGATCTCTGCAAGTCATAACTCATGAAAAACTTCACAGCCCAACGAGACTAACAATTCATTCATAGGAGATATATGAGAAACTGTTCAAACAATAACCCAAAAGGCTCCAAAGAGTGCATGGAGTGAAGGAAGTGGTTCCTTTTTGGCGCACAGTAGAGACAAACATCTATGAGCCTGTGCATCGGATCCGTAGATACATAATTAATTACAGCGTTTTAATTTCTGTAATTAGTCACGATTTTGCATTTTGTTCGGTAGAGTTGTGTGCAGTGGCAAACGACAACGCGACGTTTCTTGCTCGACATCTATTTGATCCAACTGGATGTATCCTGGAGCCAGCAAGCACACATAAAATGGATATCAAGGCAAAAGAACACATTTAGGAGTGGGAGTTACCGTACCCGGATTGCTGGCAGTATCTTTTCGTATGTAAATTAAGAAGGCGCTTAAATTCTGCTCTCCGCCTCCGCTCAGGTTCAAGTGTCAAACAGTCGAGATTCGTAAATGCAATTATTTTATGCATAACAACGATTCTGGTCAGCAGTTGTAGTAGTTTTTAGTTTTTTTTTTCTTTTTGAGGATTTCTAGGATTTTCTAACAGAATCGAATTCATATGATTTTTTTTTTTTTTTTTTTTTGTTAAATCCAATGACTGGGGTTTGACTGTACAGTGTACATAGAAAGAAGGTGGTTGATTTTGATCGTTTGCTGTTTGGAAATGTTTCCTGCATAAGAAGGCTTGAGATTGTCATCTAATTGGAAGTGCAGCTGCACTGAATTATATGTTAAAATCACTCATTAACAAGAAATTTGTGTCTATGCAAATTGGTTAGGAGCTTCCAATGATATTTAGTAAGCGAGGTTATCTTTAAATATATTTGCACTAATTAGTGATGATCTTAAAGTTTCACAATGCAGTAGCTGTAGCAGACTCGTGCTTAACTTTTGGTAGGGAATTTTAAGGATACTAAGTATATTAGACAGTATACCCTTAAGGACCTTTGATGAACTTCGATGACTTTTTCAAGCACCAGATGCCATTTTTTGACAGCTGTCAATCAAGTTTGTGAAATTAAAAGATAAATGCGTGAACAGTGCAGACGTGCCTATAAAAGTGCCAGCGGTTGTTCTCCGTCATGTTTCCGGGGATCTAAGAGATCTTCTGTCTTCTTGAGCAATGCGGTTCCATTGCTTTGCTTAGTTTTCATAGAAAGAAGACATAGATGATGGTATCGAACATGTTCCTTTACTATTTGGGAACATAAGCCAGCTGTGGGAACCAACTGAAAGCAAAACCTTCCTCTAGAGAGTGTCAGCGCTCAGAAACGAAATAACTTTTTTACTGCTTCTGTATTCTTCTAACTTCAATTCAGAATTCTATCTTCTCTTCACTTACCGTCGATAGTTCCATAGATCACTCGAAGAACCTTCCTCCCGTTATAACCAAAGGCATTTTTATCCGATTTCGATTTCATAGTGCCTTGTAGCAGGACTGAGATGATTAAGTGTTGTACAGAGTTTCCTTAGTCGTTCAAGAGAGGGCTTAAGTTCCTAATGGGTTCCTCATCCCAAAGAAACAGTGCTTGGCGAGGTTAGTTTTCGCGCTGATGGCATTCTTTGACGGAGCCAAAGTCCTTACCTACCTCAGAGTTGTGACTGTGGATGTTGATTGATATACTTTGTCATAGCGATGTCTTCTGCTTATTTCAAAGATAAATTTGGTGTATGTTGGCTACCAAAATATCTTTGTCAAGGTTGGATGGACTGGTAATCGCCGATTAACAGTCTGCAGACTCCCTTATCCTTAGCATTGACTCCGATCCATCTTTATCCCTACACGTACTTCTGTTCTGTCTTAAGATTCTTGGCAACTTTTGGTAACATTTTTGAAGTTAGTACCTGAATTTTAGTCTCTGATCTCCTCGATGTTCTTTCCTTCTCCTCTGCTCTCAGCGCTTAAGCTAACACTTCAAAAGCTGTATCTCTAATGGCTTATTCGCACCATTGTTCTTTGCATCATAGCTCTTCCCTATGTAGGGGCTTAAGGGTTGGAATATTGAGCTTTGCTGCGGATTTTCATGGGGCACTACAAGGCCGCATCCATATAAGGATCAGGCTTCTTTTGTCACCCATTACCTTTAAATATAATCCCCTCACATATCATCTTCTGAAAATGGAAATAAAAATCACCACACGCCGTTAGGGAAACAATCCGCACATTTTCACTCCAATTACACCGCACCATGTTTACACATATGTCGAATCTCATATTTGTCATCGAATCCTTTTGTTTGGGCACAACCCCTGCAAGTACAGTACCTATCCTATTTTATTCCCCCGAAAACTTTCGCCGCACAAAGAAGACACCAGCGCAATCCTCGAGACTCAAATCCTCTTCTCGCAGCCTCTTTTCCATTCGATTCAATTAATTTCATTGAGAAAAAAAAAAACCTAAATATCCTTTTGCAAAAGGATATTGTAAATATATATGACAGGCATTCTATAATTTCTTTTATCTGTCTCTCCACACAAATTGAAAGCCAGCCACCCCTCTTCATAAATGCCAGCCAACCTCATGTGTGTTCCAACCAACACACCATCATCCGAAAGGACTATTTATTTATTATCTTGTCACTTTATTCGAGTTGCTCTGATTTCCAAAAAAAAAAAGAACGCTTCCATATTATACACCACCTCCTTCTCGATTTTTCACAATTTAATTTTTGTCAAGGATATTTTTTACACCAGTCATTCGAGGATATTCTGTTTTTTTTTTTTTTCTTTATTCTTTTCATTTCGATTTTGCCGCCTGTCAACAAGTCCTTATGCTGTTCATAGAAGAGTGTACTGTAAATACGATTTTTTGTCATTCTTTTTTTTTGTTGAGTGTATCTTCTTCAATATTTGACCAGATGCGACTGTTCACGACTACGAATTATCCTGCGGCGCATATGATTCTCTCTTTGGGGGTGAATTGGGTTTTATGGATTTCACTTAATTATTTATGACCTATCGGGTGGGAGGATATTCTGTGTCATGCAGCGAAATTGGTTAAGTTTGAACTATAACAATTGCGGTACACCTTTAATATAAGAGAGAGGACGCGGGGCAATCATCCTTGCCATGGCTACATGAAAACCACTTAATGAGCATCGTCTCAATTAAGAGCAAGGAAAGAAAATGCCTAATAGCCATTAAGAAAATTGGGTTATGTGCCGGTTAATACTCCATCTACCCACCAGTACTCTTCCCACAGGCGTTTTGTGTGCTGTGTGTATGCTCATTAAGGCAACAAATTTGATGAAGGATTTTCTCTGCTCCTTTTACTTCGTATGATACATTAATTACCGACTAACAAAGGACGAAAGAAGAAAATATAGAAAAATGAAGGGAATCATAGGCATTGCTGTCCATCAGCTATCGTCTTTTCTGTGGGGCTCCTTTGGGGGGAGAGTTGGGGCCCTTTTTTATTTTGCTGTTTTGAGTAATCACCCTTTTTATGAGCAAAAATATAGCGAATTGAATAGTACTGCCATAACCGATTGTGGAGGTGGAAATGCTATTTAATTAGCCTTGTATGAGGACGGGTCATTAGTCATAAGCATGTGTAGCTCATTAGCCTTTTAGCTTAGATTTTTTTTCATAAGAATGATCTGTGACGTAACTGAAGGTCGTAGTTATGTCTTTCTCAATATTCTATTGGAGATGAGATTGAAGATGAGGGAGATGAGATGAGGCAGCCTTCAACAATGTTAATCCGGGTGCAATCACCCAAGCACTTAGTAAACTGGGGCTAGATGCTGGGTTTAGGGGGCTGATAAGTCAAAATGCAAACTAGCAGGATCCTCAGAACATACCAGGCCCTGCATCGGCTTGTAGAGTTGTCAGTCGTGGTACCCCCAGGGGTAAGGTTCTCTTACTCCTTCTATGAACATAACAAATAACCAACTGCTGATTGACCTTGAGTCCACTGGATGTAGGGTTGTTGCCTACGCAGACGATGTTGCCTTAATCAACTCCAAAATCTCACAAATAATGCTCTTAAGCAGCTCACTAGGTGGACTAGGAGTTAGCCCTCTAACCAGAAGCGCTCAAATGAACTGATATCTCTGAAGCGTTCGGACCTTAGAGGGCATTGCCTGATCGGCCTATATGCCAGGCGTTTAGGCCTCCCTTCAAATGATTTCTGCAGGAGTTGTAGGGACGAGGAGGAGAAGAAAACGATCCCTTATCTTTTCTGTAACTGCCCTGTTCTCGCATCAAGAAGGAACCTCCACTTGGGCTTCTATTTCTTTGACGATCTGACGAGTCTAACCATCACGCACCTTCTGCGCTTTATCAAGAGCTCCGGTTGGTTATCCTGACTTATGAGCTTAACCCCGTACTAAATGTCTCTGTCGCCAATGATCTAAGTGCATCCTTATCGAGGTTAGTTAAGGTCTTTCCAGCTGCACACAGGGATCATACGAGGACCACAAATGCCCTAAACAATCCGGATAAAAACAGATAAAACTTTCTAATATCAATTAAAATCCTTCATTCCCGTACGTTTTGGTCTAGCTATAGATAGATAGGTAGGGAACTTCTTCATGTAATATTTTACCATTTGTCTTTGCATGTACGTGAATGATAAATTGACAAAAAAACACAACACTAAGATGACTTCATTTGGAATTCGCTACAAAGTTGGACTATACAAATTCGATACATGATACCCGTATAGATACTTGGCATACCACAACATCAGCCACCTCTCTTTGCACCCGAAGAAGTAATTTGTCTTTTATGGATAGGTGCTGTTTGCTGCTGCTGTTGGGTAGGGATCACGGCAGCAACAGTGGTGGCGGTGTGACGGTTCCTATGGCTGTAATATGCGTGTTAGATATCATTAATCATAGAGTAGCAACAGACACTAAACACACAAGGATTCCCATTCCCAATCCCAACTACCGGCTACAGATGTTACTGTTTCATTTTCCGCTTCAATTTCAATGTCAATTTTGTATCTCTTTGCCGGCAGATGAATGATTTTCTTTCTTTTTTTTATTTTTTGTTAAAAAAATTAAATGAGTTTCTGAGATTTTTGTGTCCCTCCTTTGCAATCTCATAACATTTTTTACGCTGTCACTGCAGAAATTGGTTGTTCGTCTATCTGATGCTGTGGATCTCTTCTTCTTCTGTATACTCGAGTTGTGTCACGAAATGTACATAACAATTTTCATACTTTCAAAATAAATGTTTGTCCGTTGTCATTTTATGTGAACCAACGTATCCTTGGACGATACATTGTGTTAGCTGGTTTATAACAGGAGCAGCAATATTCAGACAATTCTCCAGGGTGAGATCCCATCAAGTTGTGGGACGAGTAAAATGGAAATATCATCGTAAAAATATCACCCACATGCGCCCGAGCAAGTGTCCTCCTAGATACTAATAAAAATCTCTAGAAGAGTGGAATTTTCTTTTATTCTTTTGCGGTTTAGGTTTTCACAGTTGATATTCATAAAGCACGTTTTTGTCTTGTTCTTTTTGGTGTGATTCTTTTTATGATAATGGTTTTGGCAGTTCGTTTTGATTATGAGCAAACAAAAAGGGGGAGGATAAACCCACAACTGGATGGATATGGTCGTATCGCACGTTCTTTTTCATGTTCGATGACCAGAAGGTAATCAAAATTGCATGCATGAATAGATTCGAGACATCTTGCTTTAAGATCTAGTCTGCACAACAACTATTTGTTATGGCTTTATTTATGAATATCCTTGAGCGAGTGAGGGCAGTCGGTGGAATGATAAATGGCACGTTCTGCAGAAAGTGGATTGGAACCAAAGGCAAAAAAAAGGTGCTGCATTCAATTGTGTTATTTAGCAACTTTGGATAGATTCTTGAATGAAAAGGAGTTGGTTCCATTTTGATGAGAGTTATGTGCAAATAATCGAAACTGATGATAGCGCTTAAAAATTCCACGTGTACGCTACCAAGTAGTGAAAACTTCAGCATCAGGTATTCATTTAAGAAGACTCTGAAATAATGTACCTGCTCTCTCCAGCTCATCCCCAAAGAGCCCGATTCCTCCTCGACTGTTCTGCGCCACGTTTGCCTAGGGCGTCCCGCTGTTCTGCCCGCTTGGGTGAGCGGATTCCACTGCATAGCGTATTTCGCAATGGAATTGTCTTCGCGCCGTAGGGGGTGTCCAATCCACTGCCACTTTCTCCTTATTTTAATGTTGATAGGTTCCTGGCCCGTTCTCAAATAAAGCTTTTCATTGGAGTTACGGTTCGGTCAAAAGATCCTCAAGGTGATTCTTAAACATTTGTTTACAAAGACCTGCAGCCGGCGCGTGTTAATGGTGTCCACTTTCCAAGTACTGCACCCATAAAGCAGTACCGATTCTACGTTGGAGCAAAACAGTCGCAGCCTGGTTCTTAAGCTGATAACATTGCTTTTCCAGATGGTGGACAGTATGCCAAACGCAGCTTTGGCCTTCCCGATTCTGCTGCACATATCCAGTTCGGTGCCACCACAGTTTGCCGAGACCACACAGGTATAGAAAGTTGTCAACTTTCTCGACTTCCTGTCCGCCAATGTTAAGTTGGGCGCTGGTGTAAGAAGTGCTCAGGGATTTTGTTTTGGCTGTGTTAATTTTGAGTCCTACTTTGTTTGCCTCAGCTTCTAGATTCTGGACCATAAGATGGAGGTCCATTATCCGACTGTCGAAGGCCTTCTCGAAAACTCCTGCGGAAACTCTTCGCTATTCCAAGCTCTCCGTATTAGCGGATGCAGCAAATCTGCCGATATATTTGGCGCCGCTTGAAATAGTTCGGCAGGGATGACATCAATACCAGCCGCTTTGTTTTTCTTGAGGGACCTGATCGCTGTTACGATTTCATTCTTACCTATGTAAAGTTGAATACTTATTGTTTGCTGTAAGTCTTAAAACCTTTTGAGTATGCTTTCTTTCTACCATAACCAAAAAAAAAGCCGACTAGAATCTAAGGAGTGTAGCAGATTTATATCTTAAGTTTCATTCAAGGAATAAAAACACAATCATCACCATAAGGATAATCGCACACGACAAGCTGCGTTTTATCCACCACGTCATAGACACTATCATTTTCCGAAAAACACCTACATACCTACATTCATACATACATATGTTAGACCTCCTATCAGTATCAGACAGTGTGCTAGACCACATCCTTTTTGTAATGCCAATTAAAACACTCTCCACCGACAAGTATGTGCTTTTTTAACCAACACTCGATCCGCACTCGATTGCACTTGAGCTACTTCATGTCGCATATTAAGCCGTATTAATTCCCACCTCTCTCGCTCGCTCTTAGTGTGTAAAATTTATGACAAATTTCTGAATTCATTTCTGTGTAGAATTCCCAGATTACATTTCGCGATAGCAAAAACCGCTTAGAGAATGGCCATTCATAGTCGTTGGCCGGCCGGCGTCTGGCCGCATTGGCACTTGCTGGGATTCTATGCCATCCATCCATCCAGGATGCCAGTAGTGACACTGTCACTGTCACCACCAACGATAGTCACAGTCACCGATAAAACAAAAACCTAAATAATATGCATAAATCCGCTGTCATCGGATGAATTCAGCGTTTCTGACCACCACCACGGCGGACACCTCATAAGTATGCAGACACTATGCGGTGTTAATTATCGAATACGATCCGAATGCGACTGGTAAACTGCGAGATTACACGTGTGCGTTGACTTAATAGATACGACTAGAGAGTAGATAGACAACACCAAACGCTCAGACGGCCACCCGGAGTCAATATCGTTCGTTTGTATCTGCGTCTACTCGACTCGTATCTATCCATCACACATGTTGCGCATCGCAATCACAATGAATTACTAATAATTCCGCTTATTTTATGTAAATTTATCCGCACGGTCTCTCTGGCAATGGGTGCGGTCAGGTGCACCAGTTTTTTGTTCGATTTCCCCTTGGTCACGTCACACAGCAGCAGCGTATCTGTAATAATTTGAATTGTAACAAAATATGACGCAAATATGGTTCAATAAATATATCCCATGAATGGGGTCTAAGTCGGGCCGGGCCCACCCCATGTACTCGTTGTGGGCACGTCGCGGTCGGTCGCCGTCGTGCTGGTCATCATAATTTCTTAGATACATCATCGACATGGTTTTCGCATGCTCAAAGTACAAGACATCCATCGATTTGGACGTCAAATAAACTATGTTATTTTTGACAGGGCGACCTAATAATAGAGGGCTTGGGGTATTTATAGCCTCTTTGCATACCGTCATCGTCATAACTTGCGATCATTTGAATGCGAAACGAACAATGAGCGTGCTTTTGCTTTTGAATTATGACTCGTTTATTGACCGTGCGGAATTTTCGGGCTAACCAGGAGATACGATCAGATACGACCAGTGATCTGATTACGATTGGTATTTCCTGTATGATGATGAGCATGCATATGTAGATTTCGGGAGCGATTTTGAGGGCGATCTCGGTTATGAATTATTCACGTGATTAGCGATTTGAATTTCTGTGTTATTCGCGATGGAAGTTAGGTTTTTCATATTTATTTTTTTTTGCTATCCGATTCAATGAGTATTACTTTGTTAAACATTGTTAATTTAGTCCCAAATTTGGAAATTAAAAATTTATATTTGGTTTAGGTTAGGTTAGGTTTGTGGGTTGGCAGATGAAACGAAATACCTCCGCCGCACTTAGGTCAGCACTGACTCATTGTGTCACCCATAGGGGGGCTTAGAAAAAGTACTCCTTGCCCATTTAACCCATAAATGTCTGTAACAACTTCCCATGGTTGTACTTACTCGTTACCCGTGTATACAAACCATCCTGATGTTCTGATGAAGTTCAATAATATGTCGATATTGGCGTTGGAGAGTTCTCCTAGATCCTGAAAGAAGAGCTTGCCGAGGAATTCGTACCTGGAATGTTAGAGTCCAGGGCACTGGTCGCATCCTCTGCAGAGTTCTTCTCCCGTACGACGTAGTTTATTTAAGTGGTACCGTAGAGTGTTGTGGCCCGTGAGTATCTCCACGAGCATGAACAGTGAACGTCTGTCCTTGCGAATGATTCTCTCGGTCCTTGCCTCGTCAAAAGTTGGCCATAGTTGTTTTGCAGTTTTGCAAGTATCTAGGGACAGTTTCCCTGCTTCAAGCCTGAGAGCGCAGGGCGGGGTACTTATTAAGAGGTCGGTCAGCTCAAATGGGTCCGATGAAGCTTTCCTTGCTAATTCATCTGCCTTTCATTTCCCGGGACGTCCTCGTTCCCAGGGACCCAGCAAAGCAGAACCTTGTGCTGTCTTTTAAGCACCTTAATCACTTCACAAGCTTGGATTATATTTCTATGGCAGTAATTACTTTGATAGCTACCTGGCTGTCAATAAAGACATTGATACCTTCTGGTGGTGTTGTTCTTACGGCAGACTCAGGGGCCGCTGTTGTCACTGCCAGGAACTCCGCTTGGAAAACACTGCTGTGGTGTGGGAGTCATATAGATCTGGAGTTACTACACCGGTGTCCATTTCTGATCCATCTGTGTAAATATCTATGGATTCATTTGGTATACGGCTGTCTTCCACTCTTCTCTGCTGGGTAAGCTGAGGTAAATGGTATTTTGAAGTCAAGGTAAGTCTGTTTTGGGTTCATGGCCGAAAAATCTGCCAAGGATGGTCGCGTGCCCCATCGTACTTGACTTCCAGCACGCAGTCTGACTTATTCTTAAGGCACTGATGGCTGCTGTTGATCTCGTGTAAATGTCTAGCGGAGGCAGGTCGAGAATAGCCTCAAGACCCGCAGGTGGAGTGGTTCTCATCGCACTGGTGGCACCAATGTCTAGTCTTTGTACTTTAGTGAGCTCTTTCAGGTAGGTGGACTTGTTTAACGCTGGCCACCCTACAAGGCTGCCATATGTCAGGATGGGTCTTATGATAGCCGTGTACATCAAGAGAATTGTTTTTGGAGAGGGTCCCCAGATTGCATCTGTGTATTTCGGTGTATCAGTGTCTAAACTCAACCTTGGACCACTTTTCATCTTACTACATCACACTACATCATCTCACTGGCTAAGGTATCATCTCGATCATTCCTCTGTACCAGGTGAGAATTACTTCCCAAATGAAGTCTATTCAGACTTAGATTCGGTTAGTGCTTCTGCATCCCTATCCCGGCTAGATATGAGCTCAATCGGGAGGTGTTTTCTTCAATGTTCGTCTTAAAGATCTTCTTTCTCCTTCTTGATCACTGTAGGGTTCTCCAAGCGAAAATAGCAATTAAGGAAACCTATTTGCAAAGAATGTTAGAAGCGGCTCTTAGTTGGCTGCTATAATCCTTCTTAGTAGCATTTGAATTGACGTCCTGTTAGTCTATGTATATCAATATTTATGTTAGAATATGTATATCAAGTTTTGCACTCGCATATCATCCTCTTGAGACATCTACAAATAGCTTTAATACTCTCTTCAATTGCAAAATTGCTACACATACTTACTTCTAAGTAAGAAAGGACATACATATCTATAGATGGAGTTACTACATTTGAAATATGTATTGCCAAGGTGCAAAACTAAAATTCCATAAATTAAAGCAAGAAATAAAACTTTTCTCTCGCACATAAATCACAGATCTTCAACATAAATTTATGGTTGCCTTTTGCGCGCTATGGAAGGGTTATATATATATTCCCCTTAAGGATGTCTGGATGTGCTAGTGAAAATCCACCCCCAGTGCAGTCAAGGTTTTTTTTTTCTTTTCTTTATTTTGCTACTGGAAAGTTCTACGATCTTATATGGTGTTTTCGATTGCATATCGATGTGTAGATAGATACGGTATCCATTAGAATGCAAGGATTTGCTGCTACTACTCTATATATGTATATGGAGTGGTGTGCATAAGAAGTTACTTTTACGAGTAGCTAAAGTTTGTAAGAGGTTATTTATTAATGTGCATGATGGCGATGGAATTTTTGGGGGTTGTTATCAAATGTTATATGGAAAGCATTGCAAAGATCTATGTCACCCTGCCAGTAAAAAACTTATTTATATCACAAACGCTCAAAGGCTCCCCTCATAAATTGAAAGAAACAAAAACCCCATCACACTAGTGGTGTACCCGCAATAAATTGCACATAATTCCTCACAAAAATTGCATCAGCAACCAAATGATTGCACATGTTGTACACCCCAGGCAGAGTACAGTACAGTCAGTCACCCACTCAAAATGCTGCTATTGAAATTCCAATCTACGTCTAGGATATGCAGTCAAAACCCATACATATATGTATATGAATGTCCTTTGGAATCCATTTCGCATCATTTCATTTTCTCGATTGCAATCGCTTTTTCACATGAAGTTCCTGTCAAAAGTTGCTGAATGGATTTTTGCCAATTTCTCTGGACTCTGTCCTATTTTCATCCTTTTTTTTTATTGTTGCATAAGTCCCAACCAGGATCCACAGAAGCTCCACCAGTTATGACTATGTCTGGCCGAATCAGATCGGCATTCACCCTCAGGGAATGAATTAAAAATGACAAAAAATGCGGGACTCTTTTTGAATGGATTCTGGGATGAGTTTGTATTTTTTTTTTTTTTTTGGTTTATGTAAAAGGATTGCAGGATTTATGGGGATGCGTCAACAGGCAAAATAAAAAAAAGAAAGTGTCACTGTTGCAATTTTAATAAAATGTCCCAATTTACTTGCAAACGATTCCGGTTACGGGATTCGTTATGCTTGATATATTACGGCCGGCACTATCGCCTGCGGGATGAAAATTGAATCATTACCGAAAAGAGTGGTCCTCCACAAGCGAATGCCTACCTCAAGCGATAGCAGTCAAAAGTCCCTTGCAAGCAAAGCAATAACTCGCAATCGGACTTCTTTAATTCAATTTAAAGCAAAAGTTGCTCGGATGAGCCCACGGTTGCAGAAAGGATCAGTCTCTGGCGGCTGGCGGCCGGCGGCGGCGTGCTCGCTCGACTGAAGTGCACTTTGATTCCAATAACTTATTGATAAGCGAATAACACACCGGGCGATTCGCTTTGGGTCGCTCTTTACGATCGTCGTGTTTGTCGTCATTCCGGTAGGTCGTATGCCGCCTACCACCCCGCCCATTTGTTTGCTCTACAATCTTCCTAAATGGAATGCAAAAATTTACGACCTCGATGAAGGATGTGAAATCGCTTCCTTGTATTTAACACGTTGACCTTTTGCCGTCGCGAGAGAGAAAGGTGCAGGGCTCTCATCGATTTTGTGTCCAGCACACGCATACTAACACGTGAGCTTAAAATATATGACTTTGGAGGCAGCAACTTGGAGGAGATTTTCATTTGGCTAATTTGCCAGATCTACTTTTGTGCGGCTTCTAAACGAACGTGCTGTGATGGTAGCAGCAGCCAGCATTATTATCAGTTCGAAGCCGGAGATGTTAGCTAAAACACGAGGTGGAGTGGTGGAAGTGGCGCGCAAAGTGCCAATCTGTTCGGTCAGTGGTTTATGAGCCCATTATGAGGGTTTACATGGAAGCAGTATTTGTGTGCATGCGTGAACACTCTTTCGATGTGCAAATGAGTGGAAATATTGAAAAGGCTTCCTGTCCGAAGTTTTTGTTTTTAATTGCACTTGTGGTACGATTTTGAGGGCTTGATCTTGTCTCGACGAGCGTCTATGTTGTACACCTACTAAAAAGTTCGATGTTGTGATCGTAAATTTGTTGCGGAAAAAGTCAGTGTAACTTGTGCGGAAATCGATAGAGGTCATGTTTGGTGGGAACTTTTCAATATTCAATCGTTATCTTGATGGTTGGTTGTGGCATGAAGCAGATGTTGTCTGTTGTAAGTTAGTTTAGAACGCTTATCTATATGCAAACATACATACTACCTACATATATCTAGGTGCATTGAACACTTTGTTCTATAGTATCGGTCCCAGTACTGAGCCCTAAGGTACTCTTCTTGTGCCCGTTGATTCCTTGACACCATAGTTGGTTGGTTGGTTGAAACCGGCCCTCGATGAGGATGCACTTAGACCAGTAGTTGGTCCATTGTGCAGCGGATGTCTAAAGGTGGGTCACCCTCTTACTCAGGGAACCATTTACTCCTTAGTATGAAGGAGCCAATCTTTGCCGTACAGGCATTGTTTAGATCACTTAGATCGTTGAACAGGTATTCACGCAGTGTGATCGTTCTAATGTTGGAAAGTGCGGGGCACGTGCTTAGGAGGTGACTGATAGTCTCCTCTTCGTCTTCATCTCTACAACTTCTACAGAAGTCATTGTAGGGGATGCCCAGTCTTTGGGCATGCCTTCCTATAGCACAGTATCCGGTGAGGGTGTTTACGATTTTGGAGACGGTTTCTCTCTTATGTTTCAGAAGTCCGATGGACCTGGTTTCATTTAGCGTGGGCCAAAGCAGCCTTGCAGTGTTACAGTGGCCGATAGCTGTTGCCACCGATGGACAAGGTTAGCAGACAAGGTATTTTAGCATAGGACGTTGGCGTCTCGATGTCGGTGACCTTTATGCTGTTTAGACCTGAGGAGCCTCGTCGGGCCAGTTCGTCAGCTTCGCAATTCCCTGGTATATTACAGTGACCCGGCACCCAGCAGTGGGTGAGGTTGTACTGTCCAACTGTCTCGTTCAGAGATACGCGGCAGTCCTTCACTGCTTTGGATCTCGTTGTGCTGGATCCGAGGAATTTGATGGCCGCTTAGCTGTCGATGTACCTATACGACAATATCCGATACTAATACTGTATTAGCCGCCAGCCAGTCAGTTGCTTGACAAATGGCAGTTACTTCGGCTTGGAAAACGCTGCAGTAGCTAGGAAGGCTGAAGGAGAGGTGGATGTCCAGATCTTTTGAAAAGATACCAGCACCGAGTTCTTCTTCGGTTTTGGAGCCGTCCGTGAAGATTGTCAGCGATTAATGGTGAAGGACCTCCTGTTGTGTCCATTCTGTTCTGTCGGGTACTAAACATTCCTTGACACCACCTTGAAGTTCTGACTGAAGTTTTAGTTGTAATTCCTAGTAGTTTTTCGTTGCTAAGTGCTCTAGCAATATCTAGATGAGGTAACTTGAAGTTAGCTTCATTTTTTTGCGATAAGCATAAAGGCGTTAACCGTAGCGTCTCTTCATGTGTGAAGATGAAGTGGTAGTAGTTGTACAGAAAAGGGCTAGACTTTGTAGTTTGTGTAGTCCACTATACCGGTGCTCCGTACGTGACAATTAGTCTTGCTATCGCTGTGTAAAGCTATAGCATCATCTTAGGGTTTAGACCCCAGTTACTGTCAATAAGACTTTCGCGGGCCTTGCTTTGTCTTTGGCGTTTGTTAGATGAGGATTCCAAGTTGTTTATCCATGGTGCTCTCTTAGGGTTGACGTTTAGGCCAACTTTATGGCACCAGTCAGGTAGAAGGTGTCCGCTGGAGAAGGTCCTAGATCTTTGAATTTGCCTCTGATTAGTATCGGTGGCAGTATTGCAACACAAATTCCATCAAATTTCCTCCCTTCTAGTTCCAACTTCATTCGATTTCGTTCCCAAAATCAAGACTTTTTTAAATACCATTTAAGATTCAAAAATAACGAAACATATGGACTCAGCATGAATTTAATATCCGCTCATAAATTACAAACAGAAAAAGAAGAAAACAAGAATTATGATTCTATTCACCTCCCGCCTTAGTTTCCACTGCATCCTCATAATTACACCAATTATATTTACTGCATATACAAAAGAAAAATCGACATCCACCCATAAACTCCACAGCTAACTCAATTACAACACACTTCTTCTTCTTCTTCTGGGATATCAAAGACCCTACTCAAATGCTGCACTACCCCGTTAAGATAACCAGGTGCCAATTTCATCTATCAACAAATCCGTCTGTCTTTTTCTTGGATGCCTTCGTGTTAAGTTCGTTTCTTGTTCTCCTGGTCTTCACTTCTCGATGATTTCTGTTATAAAGTTGTTTCAACACAAAATTGGTTTACTAATCATAAATCAACACAATCATATTTTATATTCTTATGGATATGCTGCTCTATAAGTTGAACTGGTAGCTAGGATAAAACATCTCGCGCTCAACTGTAAACAAATCAAATTTACTTGAAAAAAGATTTGTAGACACAACAGGCACCTTCCTCTTCCACTCATGTCTTCAAGTGGTCTTCACACTGGTGGCGGTAAAAAAAAGAACAAGTGTAGCATAAAAAAAAAAAGATACTTTTACTAACGCCAAGGAATGGCGTGTTGTGTTGTGTGTGTTGGAGTAGTGTTTACATCATCTTTCTGCAAGTATCTCAGATGTATCCGATGTTGATAGAAAGACGATGGGTTTTGGGGAATGTTCGGCGCGGACCAAAGTTCACACATAACAAACTCCAGATTCGGTGTTTATAAACAATAATTTTTTTTTTTTTTTTTTAATAATTTTCTTCATTTAACCTAAGCAGGTGATGATATTGTATTTGAACAATAAGACAGATTAAGATGTATCTATCTGGGTTGGTCTCTATGCAAGGGGTGACGGTGAAACTATTAACATACGAAAATAGATGAATAATTTGGGTTTTATGATGTTCTCGAGGACGTATGCCATTGGAGTTGAGAGTATCTATATCCTAGTGACTGCAGGATGGATCTTTGTTCGTCATGACAGCAAACACATTGAAAAATTAATTCTGCCAAAGATCTAACTTCACTTTAACAACAACATGGGCGTACCCCTGGAACGGCTCCGGATTATGCCTTTGACTCCGATTTCCATCCGCCACTACTGTAGACAAATCGATGGAGATACTAACTCTCTTTTTCCATCGAAGACGACGATGGTAGGCAAGTTATACTTCGCATCCGCAGTTTTTAATAAGATATCTCTTCCAATTTGGTTCCTGTAACTCCCACGATACGTTTTAGAGTTTCTGTGTGTGTGTGTGTGTGAACCATCATCGAAGACTTTTGGAAAGAAATGAGGCAGAGGGAGATGAAGAAACAAAAAAACAGAAAAATACGAAACAGATCCTTGCACTAAATACTGAGCTGCAAGAGATCTGTACAAGCCAAATGAAAGCAAGGAATTCAATTGATCTGCAGCTCCATTTGCCGGAGCCTTGTCACACTCCCGTGTTTCTGGAGTTAATTTTGAAATTCTGCCGCCATAGTGTCGTCGTCGTCGTTGTCGTTGTCCGATCGTTCTATACGTAGTCATCGTTGTTGCTGTTGTCCCTGCCTCCACGCTCCACCATCTGATGGCATCAATTGGAATGGGACAATATGTTGTGTGTGTTTTGTGAAAATTTTAAGGGATACATCTCCGTTTCTGTTCTCTCAGGTGTTGAGCGCAGCAGATATGCACTGTGCAGTGCAGATCGTTTTTTTCTCTCTTCCCCCTTTTCGGTGGATTTTCGGTCTTTACGTCTTTGGTTTTGGTTTTGTCTTTGCATTTTGTGCTTTGTCATCGACTCTTTGGCGTGGTTATGTTTTATGCCGCGCATTGTCATCATTTTATAATTGTTGAGGTTAAGATACTAGCTACATACGTCAGGAATTCTATTTTAATGTTTTTGAGATGTTTTTAAGCCGGGACGGGACTCAAGGTGCTTGGGAAGGATACATTTTTCTCAGGCTTAATGGTCTGATAGGTATCACTTTGCAAAGTGAATTTTATTGCGAATTTATATTGATCAAGGGAAACATGGGAATGCAGGAGGGTTTGTTGAGCTTTTATAAGTCGAATTTAAGTTAAAAGTTATTGTTTGTACCCTCATTGAGTCTGAATGGAGATTGAGTCGAAACAGGGTTGAATTGATATATTAGAAGCCTCTTCAGCTCAACTATCTTTAATTGACTCTCATGCGTGTTGAAGATACATTGTCCAGTATATTCTATATGGGAGTGCCGGAGGTAAGGCTGATGACAAGCCCTGTCGCACTGCAATGCTCTCACTTAGCCTTTAAGCGAATACTAATCAAGAGCAGCTTTTCAAGACCAGTGTTCTAGGAACGTTTATCTAGGTACATTTACCCTAGTGAAACGCGATTTAGATAAAGCCATCGAGGAGAGCAAGGCTATATGCTTCAAGCAATTATGTGACGAAGCAGATCTTGATCTCTGAGCCTTATAGACAAAGAAGCTATAAAATAAAAAGTGTCCACAAATATCCTGTCCGCTAATGCTGAACAGCATCTATTCCCCCGTAAACCAACTACCCATCGCATCCCCATGTAGGCAACAAACCCGGAGCACTTACTTACTTACTTAGGTGGCGCTACAGTCCGGGGTGGACATGGGCCTCAACCAAGGCCAGCTCCCTCCAGTTGCGCACGCCAAGTTTGTTTGTTTGCGCCATCTACGTCCTCTACTGCGCCATCCATCCGCGGTGGTTTCGAAGGCATTCTTCGATGGAACGTTGGGCTCTCTCCGCTCTAGATGATCCAGCCAATCTTAGTTTTCATGTCAAAGTCTACTGGTGTTATTCCCGGAGCTCGCCATAGAGCCTAGGTAGACAAATATGTAGGTGACAATAAGGACAGCTGCTTTGACAGCTAATCCAGTATTGTAGTAAAAAGGCATCATAGCGCGAATCTATGAAACTCAGAGCTCAGAGGACGACTGGTTGAAGAACTGTTCCTGGCATCGCCTACAAAGGCTTCCTACTCGTCCATGCTAGTAAAACTCGGGCTACAAGTATGAAGATTACACATCCATGGCGCAAGAAAATGAAAACTATTTAAAGCAAGGGACTCCTGTCCTCGAGATGACTCTATCTGACATCCCATCCTTACATTAGTTCCGTTGCACATGTCTTTCACCTAGGATTTGGTCTTGACTCGTGACTCTTGACTCTTGAGCACTTCGTCTCCTCTTAGCCTCCAAAGTGGAGATGTGCACCTTTACTATATTCAAATATTGGGGTAAGTTCTCGGAAGCAGATCTTCCCCCTCGTATCATGTTACCAAAGTCATAACCATAAATTTCACTATTCAATCCATTATTAATTTCTAATAATTCGGTCATTTGTTATCGATAATAACTGATGTACGCATCAGATATTCCCTGATACCAGGCAATAACCGTTTTTTGTTTCCCTTTCTCTTCCTCAATGAGCGCACAAAAGACCCAATTCCCATCGAATCGCAGGAAAGCCATCTAATAACTTTACAACTTTATCAAAAAAAAAACAAAAAATCAGAAAGGAATCAATTTTCCGCAAAACACCCACTACAAGGACAAGGATGACTTACGACTCTTATATTTTGTTGGGGAGACAGCCCAGCACAGCACAGCACAGACACATTAGACGCAAAAGAGACCAATGACCAGGTCCACTCCTTGAAACATATGCGCTATAAAAATCCATTACTTTTCGTGTGAGTGCGAGGATCATAAAATTCTATTACGATGATTTATGGACGTGGAACGAGCCAAAAGGACCACTATCCTGGGGGGAAAATATTTGAGGGTGCTTAATGCTTAATGGATGGACATTTTTTTCAGTTATTGCTATCCTTGCTGGACTTGAATCCTTGATAAAAATCAACACACACAAAAAAAAAACAAAACGAAACAAAACAGTACTACAAGAAGAAGACGATGATAAAGAGGAACAACCGAAGAATAAGTAGAAGAAGACCGAGAGAGTAAGACCCTCGATGAAGAATCATGATTGCCGATGATGTTGATGCTGGTGGCGATGATGATGATGATGATTCTCAGTACCAGTACCACACCACCACCATACCAACATTGTCGTCCTCCCCGCGAATCTCAAAATCAATGTTGCAAAGAAGTATCCCTGCAACAACAGCAGCAGCAACTTTGGAGACGAGCCAAGACTTGGGTAAAACAAAAAAATGTGTATTTTTACGAATCACGGTTTCGATGTTTCGCATGAATACGTAATTAAATCTATAAATCGGCCAATTAAAATGCTTTGATATCGTGACAACACAACATTGGACATCGACAGGAGGAATTAAAATTATTACACACACAGAGAGTGTAGCATAAGAAGAAGAACTTCACGATGAGTCCTTTTGCACTCCGACTCCTCCGAGAGTTGGATTCTTTGAGTGTGATTCTATGGGATTTGTTGTAAGCGGGCGAGGCGCCGCGCTTTATTGAAATTTTCAACTGATGGCGGTGTTTATTTATTCTTGGATAGGTGTTGTTCTTCGTGAGAAGAGGGCTTAAATAAACTAAACATAGTAGTCGAGATGAGAAGGTTTGTGTGTAGGAGATGAATAGTTGTCACTAAACAGAACTGGCTATACAACAAGTAATAGCTTCACAAAATTTTAGTAAATCCATGTAAGTAACCTCATTTCGGCAGTTCTTTAACAGCAGTTAGTCTATTCCTGGAAATGCCCTGGCAATATCACACAGTCTAAGTGTACAAGTCCTCTGATACATGAATGTCATTTCAGCTTCTGTATATGGTCCGATAGTACTGGTCTTTTGCTGTGCTTCTTTAGGAGGCAGAGTCCAAACGGAACCACGATCACTGCTCTAATTTATAATCTACCTAGCAGGATTTCTTGTAGTTTAACTCCGTCAATAAGGCGGCAAGGCACTCTGTGCCTTTCATCCTTTCAGCCTAAGAAAATCTTTTTAAGCCAAGCTAGTGGAAATTTAGTCCCATTCTTGTTGAGAACTAAACAGCTATCATGATGAAGGACAAGGTCTTGAACTTTACAGAAGGAAAGTAAAACTAATGCAATCATCCCTTGGCAATGGACGCCCAAATCTCATCTGCTGCTATGACTGAGAGTAACCGGATGCAAACTTATCGCCTACGCAGACGACGTCGCTATTCTTGTAACAGGCAAATACCCGCAGACACTGGCCGATGTCATGCAGTGTGCCCTCAACAAACTAGCAAGCTGGACTGAAAGCTGTGGTTTTTGCCACCTACTTCCAACTGACATCGTCAGCAAACAACTGGCTGCTTAGCAATAAGACTGAGAAGTTCCAAACAATGGAATCAACAACACACTGGACACGCCAGAATAATTCTGATGCACCGCCTTCTTCCAAAGGTCAACGACCACTTCCCCAATGAACACAACTTCAGCATGGGCTACAAATGCTTAATACCCGACAGAACAGAATGGACACAACGGCATGTCCTTCACCATGAATCCCTGACAATCTTCACGGACGGCTCCAAAACCGAAGAAGGACTCGGTGCTGGTATCTTTTCAAAAGATCTGGACATCCACCTCTCCTTCAGCCTTCCTAGCTACTGCAGCGTTTTCCAAGCCGAAGTCACTGCCATTCGTCAAGCAGCTGACTGGCTGGCAGCTAATGCAGTATAAGTATCGGATATTGTTATATACATCGACAGCCAAGCGGCCATCAAATCCCTGGGATCCAGCACAACGAGATCCAAAGCAGTGAAGGACTGCCGCATATCTCTGAACGAGATAGTTGGACAGTACAACCTCACCCACTGCTGGGTACCGGGTCACTGTAATATACCGTGGAATTGCGAAGCTGACGAACTGGCCCGACGAGGCTCCTCAGTTCTAAACAGCATAAACGTCACCGACATCAAGGCGCCAACGTCCTATGCTAAATACCTTGTCCATGCCGAAGCGGTGGGAACAGCTCGGCCACTGTAACACTGCAAGGCTGCTCTGGCCCACGATAAATGAAACCAGGTCCATCTGACTTCTGAAACATAAGAGAGCATCCTCCAAAGCATCCTCTAAAATCGTAAACACCCTCACCAGACACTGTGCTATAGGAAGGCATGCACAAAGACTGGGGCCAACTTAAGTAAGGCCACACTAGGAATACCTGTTCAACGATCTAAGTGATCTCAACAATGCCTGTACAGCTTCATACTAAGTCGTAAATGGTTCCTTGAGTAAAAAGGTGACTCAACCACCTTTACACATCGACAGCACAATGGACGAACTCTTGGTCTAAGTGCATCCTCACCGAAGGACGGTTTCAACCAACCAACCAACCAACCAACCAACCATGACTGAGAGTAATAAATGTGAGTCTAGTTGGAGACCATAACCAATTGCGGGTAAGAATAAGTTCTTAGAGTTATCTTTTGATGGCGTGGGCTGAATCGCTTCCGGGTGCGTGAAGAGGTCCCACCTATTGACTAGCAAATGGTCAGTTGGTCTACTTCAGTGGATAATCACACAGAAGACAGTCGAACTCTCAAACGACGGAATACGAGAGGCAGAATTAAGCAATAAGCTATAGGTCTTATATTTTGGTCTCGGCATCAATTGCTGTGGAAGGAAGCTAGCAAAATAGCCAACCAATCTTTTGCTAAATTTTCTATAAAATCATTGAAAATTTGTGAACAGTGACAAGGTTCCTGGGTTAGGCAATCAAATACATGTATCAATGACTTTCAAATGGTTTAGATAACTGACTAACAAGGGCCTTTAAAGAGCAATTCCTTCTCGTCCAATTGAAGAAGATGCATAGTCATGTCTGCCAATCTTATTCCCACAACAGTATTCAATATAACTCTCATGGGAACTAAGCTTGTTATCTGAAAATATCTTTGAAAAATTAACCAGAAAATTTCTCCTAACTAGTAGTCATAATTCATTTGTCGTTTTGCATATAATATTTCCGCAGACCAACCTCCCTTATTAGAAAATTCATTGGGAAATAGAAAATGTTTAATAAAATAAATTTGTTAAACCTAGATCACCGTGAAATTTATAATACATTTAAGTGTGCAATATCCTTGTACATAAATCCTTCGAAATTACAAAATTATAAAACCTATTTGCATACATTTGTTCCGCAGTTTTTTTTTTTTTTCCAAACACACTCTCTCTGAAATGCACACGCAGCAAACGTAAAAAGAGGAGAGGCAATAGAAAAAAAAGGACACTAACAAATAAAGAAATGTAGGATATACTCGTACAATATAGCAAGGCAACCCGTTGCCATCAGATGATGATGATGATGATGTAATTCTTTTCGCGTGACCAATTAATTTGATTGTGAAATGGAATTAAAATCCAATACAATGTACACAAGGATAATAGAAAAAAAAGGACTGCAACCTGAGAGAAATAGGGGTGATTCGGAATCGGTATTTCGCATACATGGTTGTAGTTATTTGTCATGTGGCAGCGCAACGAATCCTTATTCAAATTTAGAATTATCCTTTGTCGTACAAAAGGCCGTACGATAAAGGGGGTGATTGTAAGTTAAATGATTTGAAAAATTACCGCTAAGCAAAGTAAAGTTTTGAATTATTAAAAAGGAAGGACATTTTTTGCTGCAGTTATGCTCTCAAACAAACAATGAACTTTCTCAAGGAGTTGAATGTATTTCTTTCGATAATTACATCCGCATTTCGAATCCTTGCGCAAATTTTAACTGCTTCCTTGCGGTTTTCTCTCGTATTTTCAACTTTTCTGACCTCATCCCTCCCTCTTAAGCATAAACGAGAGAAAGAGCAAGAGAGAGAGAGAGAGGGAACAAAGAAACGAAAAGTTTTCGTTCCGCTGACTGACTCTTTGGCTGTGTTAAGAAAACCTGAACCAACTTCAAAAAACTATCAGCTAACAGAATACTATCCTAATTAATCCTTTTGCCTTGGGTGTAAAACAGACTCCTATGGGTGGGATAGGATGGGGAGGTGGAAGTTGAATCTCTACTCGAGTCGAGTCCGTTTGCTAGCTGCTGTGGAGGTGAGCAAAGGAGTCGCAGCAATCACCGGTGCTCCTCTCCGAATCCTTGACTAGAACTTATTTAGTTTTCATATAATAGGCATTCATTTTGTGTGTTGGATGGAGTTTTCCAATTAAACTTTATCCTTTTCCTTTTAATTTACCGGTTACATGCTTTGTCGCCCTCATGGTTTGGGTTGAATTGGGTAAGCAGGAGTGCTGGTGGAGGTTCATTGTACACTAAATTGAAGAAAACAAACAAAAAAAAAAGTATTAAGATCCATGATTTTTGGAAAAACTTTTGACTAGAGAAATTTATGTGGGCGTGGCTGTGAGTTTGATGGTTGCAACTGCAGGTGATGCAAGTTTGTGGTGCACATATGTACCTATTTAGATGTACATATCTATAAAGGAAGAGGTTTTTTTTTCCAAAATTTATAACAGTTTTTCTCATCTGTCAATTTGGGAGACGCCTAGTTCTACCGCACCTTTGATACCGGGTAAATTCTGCCTTCTTCTATTTACTTGTTATTCACCTATTCCCTAGGAATAAACGTGAACTGAATGAACATTTAATCCAGATCAAATGTCGAAGAACAGCTTAAGTGAGTGATCTATAATTAATGTGAACTGCGAATATGTTGGTGACTATACACAAACTGAAGTTTGATTGATCGTGAATTCAGCTCTCATTTTGATCGTGATCAAAAATATAGCCCTGCGACAGTAAGGCCGCTCTGACACTTTCCTAATAGTAGAAGTAAAATCCACTGTCACCTGTTGTTAGAACATATTTTGAAGTTTTTATTTCCCAGTCTGTACATTGGACTAATACATTTTAACAGCAACGTGACAGCGCTCATGATATTTGCCTACTGTCAGACAACTTCGTTGCGAAATACGCCCTGTAGTGGAATCTACTTACTTAGAATAGCGGGGTTGCAATGGAGTCCTCGAAAATAAGTACACGATAGTTCTTCAAGCCCCTACTATCTCTATGAACAGGGTAAACGTTCGTTAGTTAGCATCTCTGTGGAACAATTTTCGTCCTGCTGCATAAAGAGTTTTCATCTTCGATTTGCCGGTGAACCAGGTCAGACTTCTAAGCCAGTACACATGGTGTATTCTTTCAACTTCAATCGGCACTTCAAACAAGTATACATAGTCTGACCATAACATCCTGAGCCGGGGAAGACCATGTCCCTTCTAGGAATTTTCCGAAGTAGTTTCAGGTGCCTAGTGCCGTATTCTAGTACCAGTTATTTCCTAATAAAAAATTGTATAAGTGTTAGCCCAATATCAGCTTTAAATACTACAGTAGAGCAGGTAGGCATATTACCGAGGCAGGATATTCTTTGAAGCTTCTGGAGGCACACCTCTCTACTGGCTCTTTGAGAACTTTGACTTATAGATCTATAAGAGCAGGTCCATTGTCTATTGTCTGTCTTCAGGTATTGGGGATGTATCCTCAGCTCTAGATGGCAATTGAAGGGTGAAAGGAGAACTTATATAACAATTATGTTACCGATACTCTAAGGATAGATTGACTCCTAGAGCTACCGAACGCACAGTTTGGAAGCAACAGAGGTACAGAAGGCGTTCAGTGCAAGGAAATGGTGCCAATCATCAGTGGAAAAAGGCTTTGAATTGGGACCATCTCAAAGCATGATTATCCTCTTTTCCTTACATTACAGTTTGTATTAGACTGTATGCAGCATTAAATTTTTGAACAGAGCCGACTATCCTTAATCTTCAAATAGTTTCCTCTCTTAATAGAGTAAGTACTTTCGATTCGAAAACTTCATGTCCAATTATCCTAACTGAAGAGCGCACCCATAATCATTCGAAAAAAGTTTGCCAATCCCAGAATACCCGTAAAATGGAATCAAATTTTTACAATCAAATTCTTGTAATAAAATTACACAAAAAAAAAAAATCATTTCCTCCATCAATTGACCGTAAAATCATCAAACGCTTTACGGTTTGATTTTTTTCAATACATTTTGTATCTATAACAAAATTTTCCATATTTTTTTTTTTTTTTTGGAAGTAACTCTCGTTGAATGTGCCTAATCGGGGGTGAACAAGTGCCGCAGTTCCCACTGTCAAAGCGCGGCGCACGAATCAACAAGTGCGCGCTCACCGTGTCTCTGCATATGAAAGAACGACTCGGCGTTCAGTCAACCAAATGGGCCACTCCAAGCCCCCAACAATCAATGGCCTGTTTATTATTATATCCAGATATCAGAAAAATTATCCGATTCACTAACCGTTAGTGGCAAAATAGTAAACACTGTGTTCTCGGCTCCAGATGACTGTGATGATAATACCGATGAATAATTTGCCAGTAGGTTACACGGCCATACTGTCCGCGTTTCGGGGTAATAAATACAAAGGTTTTTTTTTTTCGAAAAAAAAAAAAAGAAAAATCCAAATAAACGCTGCCGATTGATTGTGACCGGCAGGAAATGGAAACGATAGAAAATAATTAATTTAATGCAAGCAATGTGGGTGGGTGGAATTGGGAATTGGGAATTGGAGGTTTTGGGACAAAAGAAAATATTTTATTTCAGAGAGCGGGTTGAGAAAGGCTTAAACAGTCGTCGTTCGTCGTTCGTCGTTGTCGTCGTGGGTTGGTCTCCAGTCAAGTGTGAAACCTTTTGTGCATTTCAAATTATAGACAGGGTAATTGTTGCACTTTAAATTGATTTGAGAGACTGTTTTTATTTTGTTTGGATGTATGTTTAGAAATAATTGTACAAAATGATTATTAAATTGAGAAGTGAAATGATGACTGTGAATGGGGCGTTGGTAGGGTGGCTTATACCAAAACGAGATGTCACATGTTTGCTAAGAGACATTCGACCCGATTTTTGAAAGGATTTGCTCTTCCTCATGAATGGGAGTCCATCTAAGTGACAATATACAGAACTACATTAGTACCTTAAGCTACTCATCAGACAGCCTACATAATGCGAACTTGTTGAAGGCAAGGCCCAGTGTATCAGCACCCTATAGCCTGGTTCTATTGATCGAAAAAACTATTCAATAGAAGCGAAATATCCTAGCCGCCTTTGTAGAGATTGAATATATTTTCCAAGCGTCGGTACCGAATCAGTTTAGGATGCTATCATCCAACAAGACGTGGACTATTTCCTCAGTTAATGTACAGTCACGTACCTTGGTTAGGTTAGAGTGGTTGCTAGCACCCTGATACAAATGAGCACTAGCTCATTTCGGCCTAAAAAGAAGGCCCGTTGTGGGACCACTGGATCTACAAAACAACACAGAACTACTACCACTACGAGGACAGAATAGCAGAGGCTACAAACAAGCAGAGGCACTTAGTAGGGGGGTAAGCTGATAAGTCAGGAAAACTAAGCGGAGCTTTTGATAAAGCATACAAGTTGCTTGATGGATAGACTCGTCAGGTCACCAAGATCATCGAAGAAATAGGATCCCAAGTAGAGGTTCCTTCCTGATGCAAGAGGAGGGCAGTTACAGAGAAGATGAGAGGAAACTCCTCCTCCTCGTCGCCTCCCCCTCGTCATTTAAAGGGAGGTCTATACGTCTGGCATATTGGCCGATCAGGTAATATCCTCTAAGTACACCGATGATGATGCTTAGGTCTGAACGCTTCAGAGATGTCGGTTCATTTGAGCGCTTCTGGTTAAGTTGCATCAAGGTTCCCTATATATTCTGAAAGGACATTGTTCCACTAAGTCCGTGGCCTTCCTTATAGCTTCCACTTTGAGCAGATGCTTACAGGTAGCAATTGGCATATTGATCCCCGTCCTTACGGATTCAATTGGGAAGGTTGTGCTAAGTTTGACAGCTCCCTGGAATGTCCCTGTGGCCTGGCACCCAGCATAGGTGAATGTAATATAGATCCAAGTTCTCCATCAGAGATGAGTGGCAATCTAATACGACCTTTGATGTATTTATGGATGAGAACAGCAGTTCAACCACATCTGTTGAAAAAAGTAAGCAAAGTGCAGGGTGAGGTTATGTCTATAATAATTCATAGTAACAAAACAAAAAGATCTAATCCAGGCTTGACAGAGATGCGGTTAAGGTTGTCGCATATGCTAGCAGTATCTCGAGTGTATCCTTCAGTGATTACTAAGATTACGGAACGAGGCACAAGGTTATCACATATGTAGGCGCGTGGTCCATTCAAGCAAAACTGAAATTATGCCCTAGGGTGCCCTCAATATTACTAGTAGGAATAGCGATCAGTAACGTCATTCTTCCTGCTTCCACGTTGATGTAGAGATCTCAGATAACGAAGAGAACAAACTCTTCTTTTGTATAATGCCAATCGGGAAGAAAAAGGGGTTACCTAGTACTGACTATATTACGTTTCCTAGTTATAACCATAAATCCATAATGAAACCACTCACCAATACTTCCCTGAATGTGAAAGCAAAATCGAACAAACACTTGTCAAAGTGTTAATGCACTTTCCAAAGATACAATCACCAAACATCACATTAGAATCATCATTCTATTGTCCCTCCCTCTCAGATCGTTTTGCTTATCAAGAAATAAAACAATACCCAAACTGTCTTAAGAGTAAATTTCACCTTAAATGACTCTTTTTATAGCCACCAAGCAGCCAGCCAGCCAGCCAGTCAGCCAACGTCAATCAAGTTCAAATACGGAATGTTCCTTAAAAAGTCGTAAAAATATTTTTAAAGACACCAAACAAATTTTTTTTAAAGACACAAATTTACTTTATCAAAAAGCAATAAAATCTCAAGACATCCTTTTCGTTACGAAAAAATAAAAACAAACATAAACAATGCCATAAGGTCATATGTGCATCATTGCATGGGACCTTGCTACATGCATGTGCCCATAGCCAGCCACAGAAATAAATTATTTCACCAACTGTGGTCACTGATAAGAGAGATGAGGTCCCCCAAAAAAATAGTTATAATTCAGGTAAAATTGTTAACACTACTAAGCATCATCACGCACACAGGACACAGGTAGTATCTTGGATGGCGCTGATGATGAGCATTTTTCAACTAAAACGAATTTATGTGTTTTCCAAGGATTTTTTGTTTGAAACAAGTCGATGTGTTTTTTTTTTTATGGCAGGATCCATTTGACCGTGTTCAAGGACCTATGACGGAAATAATTATTTATTATTGAGTCTTATCGATGGCAGTCTCGATGCGTGCGGCGGCGGCGCTATACGAGTGCACTACAGTACGCAGCAATGCGCCATTTGTCGTCGATTTGGACAATTTTATTGGATTCTTGGCTCCTGAGCAAGTGAGTCATGGAATTTCGTATGGAAGCAGTCTATCATTCTGTCATTAAAATCGAAATAAATTAGTTATGTCATAAAACTGTTGGCAATGACTTGATGGATGTTTTATTCCCTATACTCGGTGAGGAAATTAGGCAAATGATGCTCTTTGTCAGTATTTGTAGATAAGCTTAAGAGACTCTTCGAATAAAGTGCAGGTTAAGATTATGAGTTCTGAGAAATAAGGAGCTTTAATCAATGGATGCTTGATCTTTGGGCTCCTTAGTTTTGCCAAACAGTGGTATCCACAACAACACACGGGAGACTAGAAGACTTCCCGCATACTAGGCCAACTTAAAGGTAGAATAGGGCATCTAAATGAAGTCTGAGATACGATGCTGCATCACTGTTTCCAATGGTATAGATAGGTGAAGTCTTGGTAGGGTGCATGCATCAAGTCATCAACCAAGTATGGGTGGAGAAACGCATGCGCGACGACTGGAGTATCAGCTCTAATGCCCCATCTTAATAAAAGGCGATCCTATGTCTTGTAAAAACTGCCGTGGCTCCAACCCAGAGAATCCTCAATACCAGACCAACCCCAGGGTCTAAATGGCGAAGAAGACCAAATTTCCGCAACTGGAAGCAGTGTGCCCTGAACCACAGAGGACGGCTCCCGTGTCTCAGGCAGAGACTCCGCAAATATCGGGAGACGTTTAGGTAAGTAAGTATGGCTGAGGCCAAGAATCACTTTGCCTCCTCTCCAGGAGTTCGGTACACAGATGCATCCTATGAATATTTGTACGTGCCACATGTAGGTTAGGATAAGTTTGTGGGTTAGCAGAGGAAGCGAAATACCTCCGCCGCACTCAAGTCAGCACTGACCCATTGTGTCACCCATAGGGGGGTTTAGAAAAAGTACCCCTTGCCCATTAAACCCATAAATGTCTGTAACAACTTCCCATGGTTGTACTTACTCGTTACCCGTGTATACAAACCATCCTGCTGTTCTGATGAAGTCCTCCTAGTTCTCCTAAATCCTGAAAGAAGTGTTTACCGAAGAATTTGTACCTGGATGTTGGAGTGCAGAGGACTGGCAGAAGAAGTGGGTAGTATCCTCTATAACATCCTCATCGCCGCATCCTCTGCAGAGTTCTTCTTCCGTCCGACGTAGTTTCTTTAAGTGGTACCGTAGACTCTTGTGACCCGTGAGTATCCCCACGAGCATGGACAGTGAACGTCTGTCCTTGCAAATAATTCTCTCGGTCCTTGCTTTGTCAAAAGTTGGCCATAGCAAGTATTTAGGGACAGTTTCCCTGCTTCAAGCCTGAGAACGCAAGGCGGGGTGCTTATGAAAAGGTCTGTCATTTCAAGTGGGTCCGATGAAGCTGTCCGTTGCTAATTCATCTACTTTTTCATTTCCCAGGACGCCCTCGTGCCCAGGGACCCAGCAGAGCAGAACCTTGTGCTGTGTTCCAAGCACCTTAAGCACTTCACAAGCTTGGATTTTATTTCTATTGCGGTAATTGCTTTGATAGCTGCCTGGCTGTCGATAAAGAGAGTGATACCTTCTGGCAGTATTGTTCTTACGGCAGACTCACGGGCCGCTGTTGTCACTGCCAGGACCTCCGCTTGGAAAACACTGCCGTGGTCTGAGAGCTGTATAGATCCGGATTTACCCAGTGATTCGGAGATGATTCCGGTTACTACATTGTAGTCCATTTTTGATCCATCAGTGTAAATAGCTATGGATTCGGCATTTGGTATACGGCTGTCTTTCCACTCTTCTCTGCTAGGGTAAGCTGAGGTAAATGGTATTTTGAAGTCAAGGTAAGGCGTAGTGTAGTCTGTTTTGGGTATAAGGCCGAAATATCTGCCATGGATGGTCGCGTGCCCCATCGTACTTGACTTCCAGCATGCAGTCTGACTTATTCTTAAGGCACTGATGGCTGCCGTTGATCTCGTGTAAATGTCTAGCGGAGGCAGGTCAAGAATATCCTCAAAACCCGCAGTTGGAGTGGTTCTCATCGCACTGGTGGCACCAATGTACGCTAGTCTTTGTACTTTAGTACAAAGGTAGGTGGACTTGTTTAACGCTGGCCACCAGACTAGGCTGCCATATATGTATAGGTATGCCACAGGAAGGCATATTCTCGCGTTCTATGCAGTGTTATCAGAAACTATGCCTATTGCTCTCCAGGATTACCATAAGGCGCAACTCAGACCTTATAGTTTCATTCACCTCACAAGGTTCATAGCGAACTGTGTACTTATTCCAACAGAAATATTCAATTAGCCCAATTAACGCCTGTTGTCTCCCAATCACCCTCAGTAAGGTGGTATAAGTATAATGCAGTACTTTTGAACTTTATTAACACTGAACTTGGTAATATGAAACCAAAAGTCACAAAGAAGACAAAGACGACGAAGACGAAGAAGAAGAGGAAGAATAATAATTAAGAAACAAACGACAACAATAATTAACCCTTCTAAGAGGATTATTTAAAACTTGCCGTAAGCACATTACCATCATCACTCCCCCTTTCTGCCCACAGTCGTTCCATCACTTCATATTAATAACAAGGCATGGATAATTAAAAAAAAAAAAATTCTCGTAATTGGATCCTCCTTACGGATACGGTGAGCTTTTTCACGTGCCAAACGAACCATTTCTAGTATCTAGTGCCTCCTAACTCTCATGGCATGATGGACTATAGCCATGGAATTATTTAAATATGATATTCTATGCCAGCTTATGATTATAGGCCGTAAGTCAAGTTGTGCCGCACCGCTTGAGGGTGCTTGTCATGGAAAATACTGTTTAGTCGACCTTGCTAATGGTTTTAAGAAAAGGTCGCAATGGATGACTGACGACGACGACGAAGACGACGACTACAATAAGTTTGAGCAAAAAAAGTTTATTTTAATCCGCGTAAACGATATGATTGCCTAGGATAGCGACAGGATATGGGCTGAGCATAAAATAGCCGAGTGCAAATATAATAATTGGTAGCTATTTGTGCGAAATAGGAAAGTTAATTGAGATATGCCTGAGTGATGAGCAAAGAGAAGTTTGCGAGTTCAACTTAAAAGGAAGGATTATTAAAGAGGATAATTACTGTAATACGATATGTCAACAGGAGTAGAAGAACCAGTAGGGGATTAGGAATGGTTTGCGGGGAGACAAATCGATAGATGACTTTTGGAATCAAATGCAGTTTAGCTGAGATTGGAGGATCTTGGCTGGAGATGTCCTTATGAATCTCATCTGTATTAAATAAGTGAGAAGATGGTTAGGGAGATTCCATGCCAGGTCAGTACTGAAGTATTGTGGGGCCCATGGGAGAGAATCACAAAATCATTTACTTTGTTTCGGGATGAAAACTACTATAATGATTGGGTGTAGTTTAAGATGCATTCCTTGTTGGTAGCCCGTTATGTTAGGTTAGACTAGGTAAATGGCTCTTCGTTGGTGAAGATTAACTTGTACTACCTGCATTGGTCATCAAAGTATTCTTCATCGTGATAGCCGCCTAAATAGGATGGGACTTCCTCGTGAGTCTCAGAGAGAAGTCACCATCTCCAAAGAAGAGCGACATCTGCCTTTTCTTTGTCAGTTTCTTTATGATGAAGACTATACCCTGGGTTCTGACTTCATTGAACTCTATAGGCGCAATCTCCCAGTCCGCAGAGTTTCGTGCCTTTAGAAAGCCGAGAATTTCCTCTTTGGCGACGCCCATGGTAGGTACGTTCAGTCTGACTTTAGGCCTCTCTGGTATCTCATCTAGAGGGATTGCATCCATGTCAGCTCCTTACCAGGTCTTAAGAGTTGCTATAACCTTTTTCGCGAAATCAAAAAATAACTCGTTTTTCCAGTCCAGTCTGCTGATTCCAGGCTTCCAGTTAGTTAGGCCCAACTTAGGAGCAGTTGTACCAATATTCTGCCGAATATGGTCGAAGATCGCCTTGGCCATAGCCTTCTGGATCAATACTCCCTGTTGGAAGGAATACTGTCCAATACAGCAAGCTGTAAGGCATTTTGTAGAGCCCTGCTGAACTGAACCTATGTGTTCCACCTAACGCTTTTCGATGGGTTGCTTGCCTCTTCCAGGGGCTTTCCCTCTTGGCAACAAACTCTTTTTGTTTTTCTTTTGTTGGCGCTGTTGGTGCTCTGCTCTTGCCCGTCTTAATGACTTCGATGTTGAGCTTATTCCCTGGATTCGCCTTAGCGGCTTCGTTCTTCAGGTTGGCTTTTCACCTCTCACCTTCGCCACGTATCTTGATTCTCTAGGACCCACTTTACCGGCTTCGGTACCAAGTGGTTTAGTGTGCCGTGCGTCAGACTTGGCAACCTTTTTGCTCGGGTTCGTCTTAGCGACAACACCCTTGCTATTGGCTGCTTCACCTTTATACTTCTTAGTCCTTGCCTCCGGTTCCGTCTTTTAAGAAGACGTCTTCTGCCCAATCGGGCTTTTCTTTCTTCATGTCGGAGGGTGAGGAAGTGCTCTGCAAGTATGCGCTTCTGATGTACTGCTTTTTTTGTGCAATCTAAGCCTCTGCATAGCCTCTTCCTTTCCTCTTTCCCTCTTTCATTCTGAACTATCTCCTCGTGATCGGCAAACAAATGCTTCTTCATCTTCTTCAAGATCTCCTCGTCTATCATGATGGCGTCTGATGCCACGGAAACGATTGACGTTTTGTTGCTCTGTTTCTATTGTTTGTTTTGGAGTTTGAAATTTTGTTCCCACGAGTACGGCCTGAAATAAATATTCTCTCTAACAGTCCCATCGAGTATCGACTAAGGCTATATACACCCAGGCCTCGCCTCGCCTCACCTATGAGAGCTCGTTCTCTGTTGGCATTGTGTCCCCCAACCTTTCCTCTATCGGCACGGTTTATATTTTGTTCACTCAATAGGTTGACTACCTCTTGGTTTTCGGCCTTCATTGGAAACTGTTTGAGTGGAGGACACGCCGATTTGGTTCCTAGCATAACCTACTTAAGCCCTGGCATCACGACAAGGTGGATACTCGAGCCAGGGGTTGATAGCCTGGAAAGTTCAGCGAGGTTGTGGAAGTAGTAATTTTTCAGGATTATAGAAAGGAACTCTCTAGTGACCGCAGCCTTTTCTAAGTTATACTTATTTATGAAAAGTATGGTCCATGATGATACCTACGAGGATGACCTTAGTGGTTACAAAGTTTCTATGTGGTGCCCCTGCTGTTCACCTCTACCCGCTCCAAACCTGAATACGACTTCGGTGCAGCTTTTAGAAGGTTGTCCTAGCTGATCATCGGCCCAATTTCGGTCGGAAAAGAGTCCTTTGATTTCGTTATCCCTATTTGCGTGTTATCCATTGCTACAATGGCTTCATTCAAATTAAATTATGCATCAATTATTATTGACAGAACAAGAGCTCATTATTTCAATTCGAAAGGATGACAAAAAAGAAGAAGAAAACATGAAAAGCACAAGAAAAAAATAAATATAGCTTCAGATGCGTGCTCCCGTTCTTAACGAGAAATAAATTGCGTATGCCCAAAGTTGATTGATCAATGGCCATGCTGTTTGCTCGTTGACTGCTTCTTGTCCTTGTCCACCACATCTTGAACCGTCGTCGTCGTCGTCGTCGTCATCGACTCATAAGATACAATCACCATGGAAATTTTTCTATACATCTCGATTGCATGCAGCAGCTACCTTACCACCACAAGCCACAAGCAATATAATAACTGGAGTAAGCCAGAGAAGAAAAAAACGGCGGCAGGAAGCTGCTTGGTGACCAAGTTATAACGATAGTGGCAGCGTTTAAAGACCTATGACAACTGTTTATGGTAATACGCTACGGAATTGGCCAATGATTTCCTTTTTCATGTGCAAAGTACGCACTATTCTCTCTCTGTAGGCAAAAGTGGAAGAGTGACTTCTTTAAGCTGGACATGGTTTCGCTTGGTGTCATATTAATTGCTCTATTGCAGGAGATGACGAGAATTTGTTATCTTAAAGCAGCAAATGGGTGCAATACTGAATGTATCTTGTGTGGCTGAGTCTGGATTAAAAAGACTCCCAACGAAGTATTATTTTAATTAAAGGAACTTCTTCAAAATCACTGGAGACTTAGCCGAACCATCTATGGATTGAAAACAACAATATTATTATTCTGATCGTTCGAATCAAGAATATAATCGTTAAACAAGACACGAAGGATGTTAATTGCAGTCTCTTAAGTCCACACGTGCCTAAAGTAAAGCTGCAACTTAACAAAGACATTTGAGATCATTTTGTTGTGCTTCCTGGAAGTTGATAGGTTTGTTCTTTGTTCTTTTTCTGCACCCTAGCCTCTGTTTAAACAGAAAGACAGGCCTGAGACTACAAGCAATCCTGAATTTAAATATACTTTCATCAAGATGGTTTCAGAAAGGCTGCTCTAGTAGGATTAGAGACTAATGCCGCAGTAGATCCTTGTGAGATCTGAGACAAGCTGCTACTTCCCCTTGGCCCTAATCTATAGCCAATAGCTTTTTGTTAATATCTATGTAGTTCCGGGGCACATCCAGGACATAAGTCACAGATATGTATATGCACTTGATGTAAAGATGTGTCGGAATGCTGACCATGAGAATGAAGGTTCGAATCATACAACAAACAGCACCAACAAGTATTTCAAAGGCTTGGCTCTCGTAAACCTCTGACCAACATACGTGAGTATTAGAGAGAGCTTTTTAAATATGTTTGCCATGGAAATAACATATAACGGTTGATCTCTTTTGTTCAGCAAAAACTGCATGACATTCGCAAAATGTGTAGTCCGAAACTAAGGCCATGCATTCTCCATCTTTATATGAATTTTATTGGAATTTTCGACAAAATTCAGATAAAATTTTCGCTAAATTTTGTACAGTTTTATTTAGTTTGATCATTATACTTACACTTCTCTGGGTACGTACCTTGTTTGACGTAAAATTGATAATGAAACCGAAAATATTTTAGATCCGAAATTTTTTGCTTTCATGGTCAACTAGTTCAATGTTGGATGGACTCAGTGCTCAGCTCAGTGTGTCTAGAAAATGAAACAAAAAAGACACTTGGATTTGCCTAAAACTTTGAATTTCACTTAGCTTACGAAAATTTTATTGACAACACGTCAACTTGGTGGCCATTATAATATAGGTTCAAAGTAAAGGCTACTCTTTCCGATCATTGCCTCTTCCCTTGAACCGTGATCAAGCCATTAACATGTTTTGAAGACTATGAAGACCATTAACTATTGTCAGGTAATAAATCCTCCCAATGATCTCCACCATAGCTAAATACATAATTAATTTCCTCACACGACTGGACGCTTAGTTAGAGAAAACAGCTAACACCAGTGGCTGTGCAAAAAATGTCCATTTCGATCTATGAACCCCTTTTCCCTTCTAGTAACTACAACTACAACTAAGACCCTTTATGACCCCCAGCCCTCCCAAATCGAAGCAAAGGAATAAAAAAAACTTCTGATTATTCGTGCTCATGTTCATCGCCATTTAAAATAGTAGCAACAACTCGGAAAAAAAGGATAGATACAAAATGTACTCGTACTTCGAGCCATTTAACGAATTGCGATTGCAGGACGTCGTCCGTTGGTCGGCGCACTGTACACTGTACACAGAATACAACCCAACCGGGTGCAAGCGCCTCATTTCAACTGTTTTCACACAAATTCCGACTTGAGAACTCCCAATCACAGGAGCAGTGCAATGCCATGCACCTATCTAGAATACTAGTGCTAGAATCCTCCGAACACAAGCTACTGTAATTCTCTGCTGTGTGCGGGTCCAGGTTTAGGCTGCACTGATGAGGCGACTTGTGTCCAATTGTGCCCCCATGGTAGTCCCAAAAAAGACAGAAAAAAAAAACAAAACAAAACAACACACACATCACTTGAGAACGACGAAGGTTTATTACCAAAAGGATTACCCACTCGTATACAGGAAGAGAGAACAACTATCTCTTCGATGAAAGACGAAATAAAGATGCGACCAACACTTCCAATTGCAATTGATGCGCTAGTTGCAATGCTAGTGCTAGATGCTACCGGTGATGATGATGATGCTGCTGGTGGTGATGGTGGTGGTGTTGGTGCGACTTTATGGAGGAAAAAGACGAGCAAGAAGAAGAAGATGAACATTTTCTTCTGCTCGTGGACGACGACGACGATCGTTGTTGCCGCCGCCTCACCGACGACGATTGTCTTGTCGTTTTGTGTTCAAATGAATTTCACTCCTTGTTGCACGACGATAGTTTTGTAATAGTTCAGTTTGTCCGAGCTGTTTGTTTTCTGTCCATCGGACAAGACTCAATTTTGCTAATTTTTGTAATTTCTGTTCGAAGGGGGGGGCGCACCAAAAGTCGGGGATTGCGGCAACCGGTAGCAACACTGTGTTGTGTTCAGGATCAGGATTCGATCGGTTCCCTTTGCTTTTCACCCTTTTGTGCCAGACGACGACGACGACGACGAATAGAGCAAGAGTGTAATGTCTGCTACTTCTGCTATTTTCAGTGTTTTCTGGGATTTTTGTAATTTTTTAAGAAATCTCAAGGACCGAGCGCAATGGAAGCGATGATGATGATCATTGGCTGGGCAGTGGGAATGAAAATGGATTTGGCGTTACATTGCACAAAAGGTGACTACTTTTGCTACAAAGAAGACCAGGCGGCGTACAGAACTTGCAGCGAGAAATGTCACTGATGACACTGTACACATGCAGAAAATATTTTACATAATTATTGGTCACTGGCTGTGAGGAATGTTAAATGCTCCTCCTCGATGGGAGATGGAAATCATGTCGTATGTCGTTTGCTAAATATTTGCCCACTTAAGTGTTGAAGTTGAATTTAGCTTTGGTAAATGCTTTTTGAATAGATTCATAGAGAGGTGGGATACTCTCAAGTACTTGGTTGACTTGGGAGCAACAAAAGTTTGATTTAGTTCCAATTGAAGCTTGAAGCACCCAGGACTCTTTTCGCAAGGCCAAGGCCAAGGCAGTTTTTCTTTGACAGCTATTACTTACTAACTTAAAGGGCTCCTGACTCTTGTAGAGACCCTGCCTGAAACATCGTTGCTTTCAGTTGTGAAAACCAAGTTTTCTGGCATCCGCGACAACTTGGTCTTTGTACCTGAGGTTCGGTCTTCTTCTCCATCTCGAACCTGGGGCCTGCGATTCGAAAGATTCTCTTGTCTGGCACATCTTTGTCCATTCGCTCGATATGGCTGAGCCAATGTAGTCTGCTTGGCTTTTTGGACTATATCCCCATCCTGGTACAGTTCATAGAGTTCGCAGTTGTATCTTCTCCTCCATTCGGGAGGGATCTAATATCCAAGGAGTACTTTTCGCTCGAAGGTGCCCAATATTTCCCTTCCGTGTTGACCTGCCCTGCGCACTCTATGCTCCAACAGGGTATTTAAGAAGTCACATGATGGGCATCTCCTTGTAGGAATCCGGTGCTAGTTTGGAAGAGCTCAGAAGTCCGACGTGCATGGGTGTACAGTAGATGATGAAGACTTCAATACACAGTTAAAACAAAATGCTCAATCTCAAACTATTCGCGCCAGTAGTAATTATTGCTAGACGCTGACCACGACTTTGACATTTTTAATGTGGAGGTACTAGACAAAATAAGTATTAATCATTTTTCCCTCAAAACGATATAAGGGCATGCTACATAGAAGTAGCAATATGTTTCAGCTAGAAGACTTAAAGCACGTGACGTCGACTACTCTGAACTAGAGTGCTAGATGAGATTCTACGTAAGCTAAGTTGCAGAGGATGCTTAGGTCGTTCCATATGCCCATGACGTTGTCAGGAAAAAAAATGCCTACCACCACTGATGCCCACCTCTGTGAGTAATTGGATTAAATACGGTGGACTTCGGCTAAAAGGACATAAGATTGGGCTAGTTCTATGCCTACCCACATCAAGTTACCGAGGTTAAATGGTACAATTTCAATATATGTACATATGTGGGTTTCTAGACTGTAAGGCGGGTTGGAAACATGACATGGTGAACGGGACGACAAAAAGCCTTAAAGCATTCTACACGCAATAGAATTTTGAGGAGAAGGATGAGAATGCAAACACGCGACTATTAACAGGATTTATAACAATTGTCTGACCAATTCAGATACCTATACGAATGAGTATTCTGTTGGTTCTCTGCAGAAGAAGCCACAAATCTACAAATCCTATCAAGGACCGCCGCCTCACCGTCAACCGTAGGTCCCGAAGCCATGATTATGTTTAATTTCAATCGAGTTCCACATGTGATAATCCCTGCAGACGCTCAAATATCAATACAGTCTAGACCTATTGAACAACCTATCCCAACCGGTGAAGCATGCCCTCCCACCAGGGGCATGGGGACTGTAGAGGAAGGCGTGGACATATGTAATTGAAATTTTGCCCTTTGGATGCAAAGAATACAAATATAAATGTCGAAGAGCTCAAGCGATTACATCAAATACGGATTTACTTCGATTGAAAACAACAAAAGTGAATGTATAGCAACGCGTGAAATATTTTGCCCTTTTGCCGCAATGATTCTTTGAGACCAGCTCACAAGGAACATGGAGCCATGAAAGACAAACCCAAGGGGTTTTCATCAGAAAATTGGAATCTCTAAAAAGATAAAATTAGGAACAACTTGGCTGAGGTACGCAGACTCCGGAGAAACTGCTATTCCTGCCTACAAGCTCATCTCTTATAAACAGAGGAACCCTTGCCAAACCGTGTTTACTAAAGGCCACTGACGTTCAGCAACACCACTGATAAAATAGTTCAACCTCACCCTCTGCTGGGTGCCGGGTCACTGTAACATACTAGGGAATTGTCGCAGGTCTAAATGCTAAATACCTTATCCATGCACGACCACTGTAACACTGCAAGGATGCTTGGGCCCATGCTTATTAAGACTTGGTCCAGCGGACTTCAAAAGACACAAGAGAGGAACTCTCTCCAAAAGGTGTAAACACCCTCACCGGGGACTGTGCTATAGGAAGGCATGCCCAAAAACTGGGCATCTCCTACAATGACTTCAGCTGAAGCTACAGAGATAAAGAAGACAAGGAGACCAACAGTCAGGCCATCGAATGTCAGGTCCATCAGCTTCTGAAAGACAAGAGAGCAACCTTCTCCGAAATCGTAGACACCTTCTCCGGACACTGCGCCCAAAGACTGGGCATCTCCTACAATGACTTCTGCTGAAACTGCAGAGATAAAGAAGACGAGGAGACCATCATTCAGACCATCGAATTTCACCGTTTCCCGTCGACAAAGCAGCATTCTCAACACTGCTATTCATATATAAAAAAATATCGGTTAAAGCACCTATCCTTGCCGTACTCCAGTTAGCTTTTCGAATTCCTGAGAAAGCGTGCCCTTGTGATATGTGGATCGATTCTAAAATACTTCTCTTACCTAAGGTAGGGCGAATAAGTTCATTTCCAAAATCGATGAGTAGCATAGGACTTTGGAGAGTTAGTAAGTACCTATACCATGTCGGGCTCCACGTTGGCCGCGATTTGGATAGACCACGGGGGCATCTTCAGTGCAGGCGATCGTCGGACGGGTAGGTTGTTGTCCACCTCTACATCTACACCCCTTGCTTCAGCACACAAAAGCTACTTTAACTACTGCCGAACGGACAGAGAGATTAAAAAGAGATAGAGAATGAAAAGAAAACTCGCACAAGGAGCCTATGCCAATATCTCAGAGAAAGATCGGGAAGAACGGAACAAGTCAAACTATCCTATTCTAAGCTTAGCTAACTAAACCCTAATCTAACCCAATCTAGCCCTAAACTATCTTGCTAATTAAGCTAGGCCCTACTCTAAGCCCTAGCCTAATTACCGTCCTAACACCCTATCTTACCCTGCACTTAGTCCCTAACGCGTTCCTCACTTCTTCCCAACGTCTCTCCAAGATACTGGTTCGCCAAATTCCAGAGGCGTGCCAGATGTTGTTGGCACCGGCTTGGCCTACCTACATATATGTCTCGTCGACACCACCGTGACTGTCTCCTTGGCCACTAGTTTTGGGAGACAGTCCCTAACGCCTTCTACTGGTTGTAGCAAAAGTCTTATAGAGGAGAGTTAAACGCACTACTCAGGGCTGTTCCTGTGATTACAACAGTTGTGTGTCGAGTATAATGGTGAAATCCATGACTAATTGAAGTCAATTTCATTTTTTAAATATGGTAACTTGCTCATCATTCCAAAAAGCTTGTTTGAGCAAAAGTTCTGTTCGATTGAACTTCTTTCCAACGATGGCTTCTTCTACTCACAGTCATATCTATTCGCCCCACCATTGCCCATAGATTACATCCAAAAACTTGATAAGTTGCCTGATATTATCGTATAACATAAAAGTGATAAAAATCTATTATATCATCATAAAAAATGAAATGGCACTGTAACACAACTAAAAAAAAAAAAAAAAACAAATAAAAGAAAATATGAAACGCAAAAAGCCAAAAAGCTTTTTTGTTATCTAACGCAGCCCATCATCATCATCACATCCTGGCATGCATCGTGATAAATGAAAATGGAAGTTACTACCGTATGACCGCTCATATAGATGCTTCACAATATTAAATATAATGGAAATAGATGACTCCACAGAGCCATCAGGACAAACTGGCTGGCTGGCTGGCTGGCTGGCTGGTGAGGTGATGTCCTTCTCCAGCCACACAACATAGAAGATATAAAATATTTAACTTTATGAATGACCCCAAGCTCGTCCCGCTGCCCAAGGGTGAGTTTACGAGAATTTTGTTTTATATCGTATCTCATTATTTATTATTATCCCTCAGTCGCATCCGAGTGTTTGCTGCAAAGTTACTGCTGTCTCTTTGTGACAAACAACGTCAAGGAAAAAAAGAAAAGGAAAAGTCACTTTGCTACGTTTGGCGACTGGATACTAAAAGAGCGTAAAAAACGACATGTGGTCCTTAGAACACGGTGGTGGTGAATCAAAAAAAAAGAATTAATTAATTACCACAGATTTTTCGTGATGACTGAATCACGTCGTCTCTGTGCTGTGTGTGACTATAAAATGACGGGTTCGTCATTTTCTGTGGCGCGTTTTGCTTCTTAGGGGGTCGTCCTTATTGATTTCAATGGAAACTTATACATTTTTATGCGAAGCAGATAGCATCTTTTATTTTTTTTATCACTTGTTTGGTGTCCCATAGATGTGTGTATGTGCCAATTAATTGGCGAAATAATTTTTTAATTTGTCATGAAACAAAACATGAATTAAGTCATGTGGATTTTATGTGCTAACCTATAGGTAGTTTCTCTTTCGATCGATGTTTGGGGAGGAAGACCACCAGGTGTGATGGTTGGATGATTGTCCTTTTTTTTTGTGTGTGAGCGCAAGACTATATAAAAATTAAGCAGCAGCGCATTGAGAATAAAATGCGAGAAGCTGGTTTTTTTTTTTTTTTTTTATATCTTTCTCTCAAAAGTCAAGAGATATCTTTTATCGAAGGCATAAATCAAAAGAAAAAAATTCTTTCGTCATAAAATTTTTATTTGGATATCTTTTTTTATTTTTTGGTGGTTTGTCCAAGAAGAACAGAAAAAATCATAAAATTAATTATTGATTTTATCATAATTATATTGATTTGGTGAATGTTTAATGAATTTAGGATAGTTCGTGGTTTTTGAGAGAAGCCCTTAGTGGTGGGAATGGGTTTTTTGATTTTTATTGACAGCTTCCGTGATTATAAAGAAATTTTGAATACAGGACAATTTATGAGAGATTTTTTGTTTAAGATAACGAAACGGGATATCTGAATCAAGGTCACCGGTTGATTGGGAAACCTGTTGAACTGATATTTATACTTTATAAGCGCCTCTTACATGAATGCATTCATATGGTTGTATCTAAATATATTTAAGGTAAGAGTTACGACACTAGGATCATATGCTGCCAACCGTGAAGATTAGAAATCTATATTTTATAGGTTCTTTTAGGGACTACTAGGTTCAAATTTCTGTACGTCATGTGAGCCTTCGTGGGTCTTGCTGCGTCTATCACTGTACCTACGTGTTGTCTTCTTTCATTTTTTAAAACGTGCACCTCCATGTACATTGTACTGTGTCACGGCTTCTATTGATTGACTTAGGTTAGGTTAGCGTGTCAGCTAGCGCCCAGATACAGATGGGCACCAGCTCACTAAAAGGCCCATTGTGATACTACCGGATCTACTAAGGAAATAAATCATATCCAATTACTTATTACCACGACACTACAATGAGAGATAGAGGAGGACATAAAGAGATTAGCGGACAAATTAATACTTAGAAGAGGTTCTGCTACTGGGTCAGGAGAACTAACCGGGGCTTTTACTAAAGCGCAGAAGGTGCTTAATGGGTAGACATATCAGGTCGCCGAGGTCTACAAAGAAAAAGGACCCCAAGTGGAGGTTTCTTCGTGACGCTAGAGCAGGGCATTTGCAAAGAAGATGAGGAATCGTTTCTTCTTCCTCCTCGTCCCTGCAACTCCGACAAAAATCGTTAAGGCCCAAACATCTAGCGTGTAGGCCATTTAGACAGTGTCCTGTGAGGACACCGATGATGGTGTTCAGGTCAGGACGCTTTAGAAGCAACAGTTCTTTTGAACGTCTCTGGTTAAGGTTAGGCCAGAGCTCTCTAGAAATCCTGAAGGGGCAATGAGCACAAAGAGCGTTGGCCTTCCTTATAGCATCAAGTTTGAGCAGGTGATTACAGGTAGCATTGGCATTGTCTGAGGTCTTAGATCCATCAGTGTTGATGTGAATCGTTCCGACATCCACCTGCTTCACATTAGACCATGTTCCATGAGCTGGGATGGATGAACGGAAGTTCCGACCAAAGATGAGTTTAGCGGAGGAATGGCCATAGTTGAGAGACAGCCACTGGAAAGAGGCCGACAAACGAATTGCAGTTGAGGCCGCTATTTATTTGCTGACGATGTCTAGGGGCAGTAGGTGAAGAATGGTACCTAGAGCTGCGGAGGGAGCAGTTCTTAAAGTTCCACATATACAAATACATGCAGCCCTTTTGAACTTTTCTTAGTGTTGCAAGACGGTGCTTGTTGGCCATGATATTTTCAACGATATGAACGTTGAGTTAACACAGCTGAACGACTATTTTCAATGTACAGCGTCACTAGTTAGTTTAATTTTACTGAATTGACGTTTTAAAAACATGTCTACTCAAGCTACCGACATAAAAGATGGCACACCCTGTACATATACAAACGGTCTCCAAAAAATGGGAGAGGGTTCTTTCTAATAAATGCTTCTCACTCACATGAAACTCTAACAGCTCGTCACAAGAGCCTGCTAACTGGCTAACAATTTCCCTACAAATTTAAATTTGCATGCACTTTTTAACGTAAAACATAATTACTTCTCTTAACGACATTGTTTACTTCTGTTCAGGCTATACGCCTAACACGTTCACCTTAATCACTTTCGTCTTCATTTAAAATCCGCATTATGTGTTATTTATCACATACCAACAAGCAACCAGACGAGCAACGAGACATTATATTATGACCACAATTTTACTAGCCCTTTCGTTACACCACGTAGCCACAACTTGAACCCATAAGCCGAGGTGTCAGACAACAATACACGACTAATAAACACCAACATTAATGGCGCCTCATAATCATAACCGCATTTTAATTCCAGCCAAAGTCATCATAAAAATTAAAAAAAAAAAACAAATGAAAACAATCTTGGCGACAACATACAACCTTTAGGGACTTCATTTGGAATTCATGGCAACGGCGCACATTGACCGCCGCCGCACATTGATACATCACCTCGTCTAATACGCGAGTAATTAATTTAATTGATCTTCATCAATAATCCACTCAATATCCTCAATAACAAACACAACACCAAGAGGCATAACTTTATGGCACCCTTTTGACAGTTTGGCTCTTTGTTCTTGTCTTGATTATCCATCGATCCATCCAGACACAAAAGGTGTAAGGTGTAAGGTGTGAGGTGTGAGCTGAGCCATGGTGTTGTCGTCGTTGTCGTTCTCGTCGGTAGAGATTCTTCGACGATAGTTATGGTTAGATTTTAATCACGTTCTTTAATGATCGGTACACAATCGGTGTATGATATGAATATGATGGGCCCACGCGCAGGGTGTTAAGACTAAGGCTTGGAGTTTTTGGGGGGCTCCCCCGAAAAGCGTGAATACGTGCTGGGAACCGCAATGGACATTGTTTGTGTGGGAAAAGATGTACCAATTTGGCATATCTTTTCCTTTGAAATTCCACTCATATTTGGCAATAAAATATACGCATGAGGATAAATGTGATGATTGAGCTGTGTCATAAATCAGAGGTGGGCTTGTTCGATGACATGATTGTAGGTGTTATGGGATGTTTATTGGGTTTTTGGTTTCAATGAATTACGTCAGCTCTGTTTGTCATGCGACAGTTATAAGTATATTTTAAGTACTTAACTACCTACTTGATAGGCTTTGAACGCTGTTATGAAGTGTTTTCTGTTTCTTAAATTGTAAAGGTTAATGAACTCAGCCTAAGCGCAATCAATTGACACAAAGTTGTAAAGAGGAACTATAGGTAGAATCATTTGTTAACTTATTTTTGAATCAACATCCGCAATTACCATGAATGTGGAGTCTTTGAAGCTAATTCCTCTCAGATTAGGAACTATGAAATCCTTGCCCTTCAAATATCTGTCGAGCTGGTTCTAATACAGTTGACTTTTTTACAGACTTATTTATGCAAGACTGCTTTCACAGACCGAGCGACTGGCAAACATCCAAGAGCATCCTTCGGATACCATGTAAGCCTTTAGGACCCTTCGTGCAGTTGTCGTGAGAAGCTAGGCATTGGCTCTCTATGCAAAATCATGGTAACACGGAAGTCACGTGTGTGGTCACGTACAGGCACATATTTGTAGGTTAAGTATAGCCAGTCATTGAGTGATAGTTTCCAAGGATATCCATTTATGAAAGTTACAAAAGCCGTGTTTTATTGGAAAGTGTACAGCCAGCTCTCAATAAAACGTTCCTACTCCCTTTCGTACTCACTGTTCAGTTTTACTTTAAAAATTACATTCGAACCTTAGATGGCGCTGAATTGAATTGTAGACAGCAACCATTAACGAACAAATCGAACTATCAGCGGAAAACAATTAATGGTTGTTGTCTAGAATCTGTGATTCGACTTTCTTCACACTTTATGTTCACTTTTGGCTACTGACTAAATTTGTTTGTTGCTTTGTGTTGAAAAATTTACTGAGCTGGCTATACACTTTCCAATAAAACACGGCTACAATTTAATAATTCCCTGTGAAGGGGCTTAGCTTATTTGAACCACCAGGACCACTTTACTATCCATTCCTCTCTCTATCTCCTTCTCCTAATTCCAATTTGTTTACTTCCCTTTTCCCTACACATATGCATAAGGGTATTCATATTTCCTTAAGTATGTATCTGTAGTATAAAATCAAATCAGTCTGACGACCATGTATTCAAACTTATACCGAACCTTGGATTCTACTTTGCTACAATTGAAAACGTAATGCTGCAGGTGAGAGTCCACCTTTGCAAAGATGAGTGATGAATGAAAATCTGTCAATAAAAAAATAACAAACAAATAAAACGAAGATACATATCTACAAACAACTAGCAGAACGGCGCCAGTACTGGCTACTTTCTCTAAACAAAAAAAAAAAAAAAAAAACAGAAAAATATAAAAAATCGTGACTACAAAGCAATCATAAAAATATGTACGAAAGGCATGTTTATGGATTTTCAAATACAAAAAAGAAGTAATTTTATAGCGGCGCCAATTAAAAACAAATTCCTTCCACACGCCATAGGTGCTACAGTCGTTAAAGGATAGCTTCGTCTATCTGCACCTCGTACATTTATCCCCCAACAAATTAGAAACCAATCAAATTCTCAGAGCAACGCAAGAGATTGTCTCTGTCCTCCCCCCCAACTCTGACATTTGTCATGCAGAATTTCTCGCAGGAATACCAATTAGCAGGGCATTTATATAAATTTTCAAAAGATATTTTCTAGCTCGTCCTCGTGCCGCGCCGCGTCGTCAATTTTGTGCCTCTGGCAGAATTTCAAAAACCGACAGCTCATTTTCCCTGGGCAAATTAATTTGTCCAGCTAAAAAAAAAAATATTGTAAATCATAACTAGATGACAGTGTTAATGGCTTAATAATTAATCTCCGGGGTAAGCGCGTTCCATTCGTTTGAAGATAGCTGAGGCGTTTTTGAGTTATTGAAAAACTCGTAGAGACGTCATTCGGCCGGTGCTGGCGGGTATATTAAGAAGCACTTAAGGCGAAATGGGTCTATTAAAATTCCTGCGGTTTTCTGGTGTGTGGAAATATTATTTTTATTTAATGACATATTAATAAAAGCAGACGTTTATTATACCCGTTTTTGAGGAATACTCATTTTAATTTTGAAAGATAGAAAATGGGGGAAAATATTTGTAAACACAGTCTGATCGATGTGGACATGTGTGTTGGAATGGAAAATATTATGAGTTTTTGTTTTTTTTTTCTTGTGGTTTTCAAAAGATGATTTGGTTTTTATTCAGGGACAGAAGTCAAAGAGGTCGATAAAATATAGAAAACTTAAGTGTGTCATGGGGTTGGTCGTTCTTTTTTTGTGAGTATGAAGAATAGAAACAGAAAGAAGGGAAAGCACAATTAAAACTTGTTCAGATTTGATTTTAAGAGCATTCTATTCTAAATGACAGATTTGAGTGATTCTAGGATGTCGTGGAGCTAATGCTTGGAAGATCTGAGGCTGTCAATAACAGTGGGTCGTACGCAAAATGCCTCCGCTCAGACTCAAGAGCATAGCTTGCCTTTGTATGCAAAAAAAATTAAAAAGGAACCTCTTGAACAGTAGTGAAACTCTCTAACAACTGAGCCACGGCATCCAAGCTTATGTTTAGAGGAGAGATGCTATCTATAGTTCGGCGAAGTGATGAACACCAACCTACGAGTATTCTGTCCCAACGTTGAATCCTTGCTGCTATATGGAAGTGATACCAGGAGAGTGACCCTCACTATCACGAAGAAGCTGCAAACGTTTGTTGATAGGTGTCTACGCTATATCTTAAGGAAATTGTGGCCAAACCGTATCTTTAACGAACAGCTTTATCAGAGAACGAGCCATGAACCTACAGGCACAACCATAAGGTGACGTAAGTGGCAGTGGATTGATCACACTCTCCGAAAGGGTGACACTTCCATAGCTTACCACACGATGCAATGGAACCCGCTTACCCAGGATAAAAGGATATGCAGCGGTCCTAGGAGGCCATGGTGCAGAACAGTTGAAAAGGAGGCACGTCATCTGGGGAAAAGAGTTGGGAGAGGTGAAGCACATTTCCACAAACCGCCCACGATGGCGGGTAGGCATTGTAGAGGTCCTAGGACCCACAAGGGGATAGACGAAGTAAGTAAGTAAGTTAGAGGGTGGAAAGCTTGAAAATTCTGCATTCGCATCAGGCCAATGGCTATTTCCTAGTTCTTAGACTGTTTTGTGCCTTAATGACTGTTTGACTAAGTACCTAAGTTCCTCTCGGATGCCACAAATAATAGTCCATTTGCCATTTGAATTAGTCGTTATTAATTTTCCCTTAGAAGTACTGAAGGATCAGTCAACAAACAAAGGCAGCATACTACTGTCAAGGAGCTAAAACGGACCCGCTGAAAAAACAATAACGATAACTCCTTGAGTTCAACATAAATCTCGTAAGATTTTTCAGCAAACATGACTTTGCAATCAAATTCTCCGCCGACAGTGAAGCTGAAACTTTTGAGTTCACTTGAAATTGATTTTCATCCACATTGTATACCATTTAACAAACACCAAACAGTGGCCAGTGGTTAGCATCGCTCTTTCAACAATGGAATATCACAAACCCATAAAAACTGACAGCTTTTCTCGTCGGTTGGTCACAAAAAAGGTGTTGACACTTTGATTTATCTGGCATACCATCAACTGAGCTTTGTGCCTCGTACCATTTGGATCATCATCATCATCATTTCCTCTGGGCTCGGCGCGGCCCAAAAGGCAAACCAATCAAGTAATATCTGGAATTTCAATATTATGTCCTGCCTAACGAAAAAAAAAAAACAGAAAACAAAAATAACCAAGAAGACACAATCTTTCGCGCAGCTGGTCAATCCGAGGAAACGACAAGCTGATACAGCTCTTGGGAACGCTGGAAAAAATGTCAACTGGATCATCTACGAGTATAACTGCCCACTTACGCCCAAATATGCTACGATTTTGAGAGACTCTTTTGCGGTTTGGGGTCTTTTTTGTTTGTCCGCATGCCAATTTAAAAATTCCAAATAAAATATAAATCGACCAAATTAATATCGGGTCGCGATGTGGACAGGACAATTCTGAGAGAAAAATGTTCCTTTCGGCTGCCGGGACGGAAATAGGTAGCGCGCGATCATTGTGTACCCAAAGGACGCCCATGGGGGGGGGGGGGGCAGAGGGCTTCTGAATTTTTAATATTTCCAAAAAATATACTCTTTACAAGGCACGAAGGGATATTTTTCCGTTTTTGGGTTTTACCTCGATCGATTGAGGATAATACAAAGAAACTACAGATGCAGGGTGGGATGAAATGCCATACCCTATAGGTTAGATTTCCGTTTTTCACTTCAGTCCTAAATGCATAAATTTTCTCACTTCCGACAGAGAAATTTTGATCCATCAATCACGCAATTTCCCCTCCAAGCGCAATTACAAAACTTTTCCAAATGCAACACGTCGTAAACCTCTTGAAACCCAATCAATCCTTACGATCTCAAACTCGAAATTAAAAAAAGAAAGAAAAAAAAAACCTCAATCTCAACAGTTCAATCTTTTAATGAAGAATTGTAATAACAATAAAAAAATTACTACAGCTACCATGCAAATTTTAGCTGAAGGCTTTTTTCTTTTTTTTTTTTTTGTATCTAATTACCTTTCACCTCACAAAGCAGCGCTCATAATCGGCCATCTTAACACATACTTACAACTCATCAACATTATTATGGCGCTTTATAGATGTTGGAAGTCGATTAAACGTGTGCTTGATCCGCGGCATGTCGTTTTAGGTTTTTCTTTTTTTCTTTGAAGGCTTTTTGCCCAAAAGTACCACTGAAGCAATCGATTAAACGTTCCGATACCACCGTGGCTCATAACGACTCTCCGCACACACACACACACAGAGACAAATTTTCGGCTTCCATTGAATGAAAGATCATGCGCAAGCTCAAGGTATGATATGTGGTTATCTGTTTCAGTGATATGCCAGCCGATTACTGTTAGCCGGAATATAAAACACGACAATTAACAGCATTTACTGGACATTAATCATTTTAATCGCTGGCGAATGATCGCGCTGTAGTAAGCCGCCGCCGCAGCCACTGGTGTATAGTACCTGCGAGCGCGACGCGTACGCTAACGCATGTGGTGTTGTGGCTGCAGGTAGTTTTTGTTTGTTTTCATTTTAGGGTTAGGGTATGTAGATGTAAGTTTGACAAGCTAAGAGCTTAAAGTAGAAATTCTTTCTGTAAGAAAGGTGCAAAACAGTTCGTATTCCTTATACAGGACGTGTGTAGAAATAGATGTCAAGGGTCTAAGTCCTGGTCGAATCCTGCAACTGCACCACTGTCTGTCACGTGGCGATGATAGTTTTAAATGTCTAGCTCTTGATGTTCGCATGTTTAGGTAAGGACATATTCTTCCATGTCACTTAGTGGCCCATAAAGAACATTTTCTCGTCAGAACATCTACTCTAATAATTCGTTGTCTGATGCTAATGCTTCGACAGTAAATGTCAATCCATAACCTTCTCCCGAAAACGCCTGCCCCCACCCCGTAGATCCTATTTTTTTCTTCATGATTCCATTCCCTCAGTCTCCTTTATACGTGATCTGGGTATTATCTGTGATAGGGAACTTAACTTTCGCTCCCACATTGACCACATTATACTTAAGGCCAATTCTTCTCTTGGTTTCATAAAACGCTGGTCTAAAGAATTCTCTAACCCTTATGTTACAAAGTCGCTTTACATTACCTTTGTCAGACCCCTCCTTGAGTACGCAAGCCAAGTTTGGTCTCCATTTCATGTCACCCATTCCCTTAGAATTGAAGCTGTGCAGCGCAGGTTTTTACGTTTTGCCTTACGAGGTCCCCCATGGGTCGACAATTATAACCTACCCCCCTACGAAGATCGTTTAAAATTGATTAACCTTACAACCCTTGTTAGACGTCGCGAAGTCGCCGATATTCTGTTCATCCATCAGATATTAACCGGTACGATCGATTCCCCCGCATTACTGGAAATGATTTCGCTTCAAACAAATCCACGCAATCTCAGGTCTCTTCCTCTCTTTCGTCTCGCTCTCCACCGCACTAATTACGGCCTTTTTGAACCAGTCTCCAGAATGCTGCGATTAGCCAATAATGCCCAGAACCTCCTCGACTTCCATTACAGCATATCCTCTCTTAGAAATTCACTCTCTTCCTCCTGACCTCCCCCTTAAAACTAATCTGTCTTAGTTTGTTAAATGTTTTTTTTTAGTTTGTTTAATTATAATTAATAATATTGAAAAACTATAAAAATTATATATAAAATTAGGTTTAGTTAGAAATAATAAGTTCTGTTAGAATTAAGTTACAGCTTGTACTAAGCTCAATAAATAAATAGTTCCAACACTTAAGAGACTTGAAATACACACAGTGTGTGCCCATGCCCACAGTACAAGGGCGTATTCTCTCTTTGGCGAGATTTTGATTTTGAAAAATCGTGCATCTGCGAGAAGGGCGCCATGCAACGCCTTTCCAGAGGTTTATAAAACTTACTTAAATTGAAATAGCTCTAGCCATCAATTCGTACCGCTTTCTTGGTTTTTAGTGCTTCGATCGTCTTTATGATCTTATCTCTACTGGGGGGCTTATTTCTACGGACACCTCATTTGGACTTGATAATGCTGGCGAATACTTGGTTCAGAACTGAAGCAAAATCCTCCTGCCATCTCTTGAGTTGATCCTTATCCGATATGAGAAACGAACGGTTCGTAAGCCTTTCACTGGGCGTTGACTAGAGCTTCGGTCATCTGTTAGCTCTTTGGTGATTCTTTAAACGCACCTCGCTGCTGCTTCTTCTCCTTCCGTAGTCAGCTCATTGATGTAATTGCTCTTCTCATGTCACACGCTAACCTGCAGTACTTTCATCTTCAAACGATAAGGAACATCAGTTAGATCTCTAAATAAACCTACCTCACAGGACCTTCACCAAAGGACAGAATTTCGATTTATTTATGCTAGCTTGTTTCCACACCGGGTACCATTAAATGCATATCAACTCAAGGGCCCCTTTTCATTGACTATCTTGAGATTGCGTATAGATCCGCTCCTGTAATCCACTGGATTATGATTGCCTATGCAATATGTATTGTCATGCATTGCCAATGGGTTTTGACTGGAATTCAAAGTGCCCTCTTAAATGATTTATAATTTGTTTAAATAATAAAATTAACATCTGAACTCACTTATTACTTTGAATTGAATTTCATAAATAAACAAGTTTATGATCGTTGATAATTTTTCTTTTCGTTGATAGAATTTCAATGTCTACTGTGCACTAAGTCCTACGTTATTTTATATTTTGTATGGCGAGGTGTGACCTTGTCATAAATGGCAACAACTCGGGTATGAATTGCAATTGATGCGGGGAATCACTCTCACGAATTTAGATGGCTAATGAGAGAAAGTCAAATCAAAATGATATATCTCATGGAACTTCCTTGACATGTCAATATTGCTAACCCTTTTAGTCCGCCCTCAATGCGATTGGAATGTCTGAACATGTCATCGATGAAAAGGGATTGAGAGTCATACCCTCTAGTAATATCGGAAAATTGTCTTATATCCGTTTATTATCATCATCGTCATTATTGTTATCATTGCAATACGCTCTTGTGTAATCGAAATCAAAAGGAATTGTTCGTTTTGTCGGCAAGGACATGAATAGAAGTCAAATAATAATCATTCAAAAGGAAGTGCTCTAACCCCTTTTTATGCCATTGCTACCCTTTTAGTCATTCCTTCCTCCTTTTTCGGAATAGTCCTTTTGAAATATAGTTGTTATGATTTTGTATAAATGCTGAGTTTCAATTAATTTGCCGTTTTTGTTTGGGGCCCTCCTTCGCGTTCAGTTAAACGAAATTATTAAATGGGCTGGAAGATATTTAACCTCCTGTCGGCGGCGGCGGAAGAGATGGGAGCGATGTAATAATTCAAATTGAAAGGGGTGGAATTATTGTTTGTTTGTAAAATCTATTATTAGAGCTGACAATTGGTAAGAAACTCATTTGAGAGGAATCAAAAGTCATCGGTCAGATGGAAGTTGTTTTGTTGTTTTGACATCTGTTGTACATTGTAAGCGTTTAGAATCATAACTTCTTTAGAGAATACTCGTGCAACAGGTATCAAGAAAAGTGCTGATACCATGTCCTAAGTGTATGTATACTGAACATGTTTGACGGAACATAACAGTCGCTGAAGTTTCCAATAAAAGTTGGTATGCCACAAGGAATCGCCTTTAGACTTTTGCTATGATTATTTGTTTGACATAATAGTGACTTTCATCAGTTAATCTTTGTTGAAGATGAAGCCATCATAAGTCAGGAGTACTTGATGATGTATATGGTCTCCCATGGGAGGGGGGCTAATGGAGGAGAAGACTTAACCGCGAACTCTACGAGCTGTACCAGGATGTGCATGTAGTCTAAAAAGCCAAGATACGCAGACTATATTGGCTCGGCCACATCGAACGAATGGACAATAATTCTTTAGCCGGGAAGATCTTCGAATTCCAGCCGACAGGTTCAAAAAGCCGAAGAAGACCGAACCTTCGGTACAAAAAAGTTGTCGCGGGTGCCAAAACACTTGGTCTTCGAAACTGGAACCAACGTGCATGAATGGAAGGCAGCAGTGCCTCAGGGAGAGACTTTAGATGTATGAGTGGCCGTTTTCAGAGAATTTGGTATCGTTTTAGTCCAAAGGGTGCGTGGCTCAGTGGTTAGAGCGTTGGACTATTGAGTATGGGGCTCCAAGTTCTACCCAAATATGCTAGTTATATGATCTATGTATATGCGCTATGACCTACAAGATCCATTGGGCTGATCCAGTGATTAACCAGAAGAAAGATTGGGGCTCAATAGTATCTTAGGTTCGAGTTTTCAAGTTTCGCTCTGGACTAACGGTGTCATTTCTTTGCGGCCCTCTGCATTCACCGCAGAGTCAACAGATGCTTATATCCGCCAGTTTCAGTTTGTGCAGATTGTAGTTTAGCGGACAGTGTGCGGTACTCAGTATTTGCTGTATTTAACTTAGGTTTAGTACATTTGTCGCTTGACCTTTTAGTTTTTCAAAACCTGTTACCGGTTTGAAAAGTGTTCTATAAACGCCTCTTCTCGCCAAAGAGTTTGCTCGTTCATATCTCTCAAAGCATTCGCGTTCTGGTATCCACGTTTTATTGATTTTCGGGTACTAGGGTGTCAAGCAATCCCATACGAGCTTGAACTTGAAGTTCTATTACAAGAAGTCTCATGGAAGTAGATTTACAGCCATGATAGGTATATCCTGTCAAATGCTAGGTGGCTCTCGTTGATTCAGCGCAACTGTGACTCATGTATCTAAGAGGGCAGATACTACTCATTCTTTCCCTAAGAATTCTTTCCATGACATATCCCTAGTGCCAACTGATCATTATTGAAAATATTCTTTCAATTGAATAACCACCCCAATGAATCATAAGTCAGATAAGAAAAATCCCATAGTCTCACATTTCACTTGAATCATAAAAATGCACAATTCAATCAAAACCACCGGACGTATCCTATATTAAAGAAACCGAACGTGTTTCAGTTTCAAACCACTTAACTCCTAAGGGTATCGCGATTTATACGGATTCATTGCAATAACAACCTCCTTTACGAGAAAGAGAGAGAGAGAGAGAGAGAGTGTGTGTTTGTTGTGTTTCTTCCTCCAGGCTTCACTTGACTCGTTAATTATTGTTATCGGAACAAAACTGCTGTCCATTGCACAGAACAGTAGGTACGAGTATGCAACAAAAGGAAACTCATTAACCCAAAGGCTAAGTGATGAAAATGTGATGCCTCCGCCACCGATAACCACCGCACACCAGTCTCATTTACACAGAGACTCTCGCATACTATAAGAACAATTACAGGACATGGTCGATCAAATAAATTAAAAGTGATCCCAGTATCTCATTCGCATACACATTATGAGATATGATATGTCCATCTACCACACATATGTATGTATGTATGTGCCAAGTGAATCCTTGCAATTGTCGTCGGTCTGTGATGAGTTTGTATGCTATCTTTGGATATATGTTTGTTTTGGTATTCTGTGATTTTAATGAACGGGTATCAATGTCCTTCTCCTTATAATCAACAAATCACACCCCCTGTTTTGTGTTAACTCAATTTAAATATTGATTGATATCCGTTCTCAGTTCTCAGTGTGTCCTCGAGTGTTTGCTGCAGTCAGTGGGAAGAAGTAGAAGCCTTTGGCAAACGGGGAGGCTGACTTATGAACTCATATCCCGAAAAGGGGGAAACCACCGACAACAAGTCGAAAAGTCAAGAGAGAGACAATTGTTGAGGTAGCACAAATGAGCTTCTTGATTTCACAAATGACTAACCGACCATCAGTTCAACCGGACGGATACGAAATCGATCGGTATGGTGGGAATGGAGTTTCTTACAAGTGGTCATTGATTTTTCGCACGCAGTGTCATTTGATACCGCTGCCAAATGGCCTGGAAATTTAGATTCACTTTCTGTTTAAGGTTTATTCTCATTCTTTTTGGGGTTACTGGCAGTCGGATGTGAGTTCAATAATTTTTTCCGAAGGGGGCATTGCAGTGTTGCGTTTGCAGAATTTTGAGTTATGGGATCTTTTTTCAAAAGGTGAAAGGCACGATGCTTAACCATCATTCCAGCCATTAGATTAGTTGGGTCTCAACTGAGCTAAAAGCTCAATATCATGCGAAGAAGAACAAAGTGAAACAATGGGTTAGTAGTGACCAACGTCAGCATGTCTAAAGAAGCGGCGAAAAGGTACGAAGTATGACTGTCTAACAGAACCAAGAAGAAGGTAGGAACTTTAAACCACAGCCAGTCGAAGAATCGAGTCCTTCTTATGTTGCGCTGCCGATGTGTAAAGGTAGATGGGTCACCCTCGAACTCATTAGTATGATGGAGCCTATCTTAGCCGTATAGGCACTTAGATCGTTGAACAGGTATTCACCTAGTGTGGTCTTTCTAATGTTGGCAAGTGCGGGGCACGTGCATTGGAGGTGACTGATAGTCTCCTCTTCTTCTTCATCTCTACAACATTTACAGAAGTCATTGTAGGGGATGCCCAGTCTTTGGGCATGCCTTCCTATGGCACAGTGTCCGGTGAGGGTGTTTACGATTTTGGAAAGGGTTTCTCTCTTATGTTTCAGAAGTCCGATGGACCTGGTTTCGTTTAGCCTTGCAGTGTTACAGTGGCCGAGCTGTTGCCACCGATGGTTGGCTTCTTTCACCGCGTCGGCATGGACAAGGCATTTAGCATAGATGTCGGTGATGTGTATCCTGTTTAGCCTCGAGGAACCTCGTCGGGCTAGTCGCCAGCTTCGCAATTTCCTGGTATATTACAGTGACCCGGTACACAGCAAAGGGTGAGGTTGTACTGTCCAACTATCTCGTTCAGAGAAACACGGCAGTCCTTCACTGCCTTGGATCTCGTTGTGCTGGATCCGAGGGATTTAATGGCCGCTTGGCTGTCGATGTATATGACAATATCCGATACTGATACTGTATTAACCGCCAGACAGTCAGCTGCCTGACGAATGGCAGTCACTTCGGTTTAGAAAACGCTGCATTAGCTAGGAAAGCTGAAGAAGAGGTGGATGTCTAGATCTTTTGAAAAGATACCAGCATCGACTCCTTTCACGAACACCGAATCAGACCTCAGAGTAAAACCTTTACCACTCGTGTACCTTGGAACAGTAGTAAGTGCGTAGGACTGCTGTGCATGAGGTTCCAGGTTCGAATCCCAGAAAATGCCATTAAATTTTTGCATGAATCCACCTCTTGTCACCTCTTGTCATATCATGATATAGCTGTTATTAAGGGTAAACACGACGGTAGCTGCCTGCTATTGTTCTGGTTGGTTCCAGGCCTCCCTACTGCTGGATTTCGGTGGTCCTTTCGCATATCGCTTGGCCAAACAATACTGTAAGCAAAGTGAATTCGTTTAACTACCTTATGAAGGGACTTAACTTCTTTGGGTAAAAATGCAAAATATCAATAGCCTCGATGTGCCCAATGTTTCATAAGGTTTAACACGCAATCCCACTGTGGTCCAGAAAAGTCAAGCTCCTTTGGACACCAGATAGTTGCAAGAAAACATCCGAAATCTTATGCTTATGTGTGACCCCAAATCTATAAGAGTCAGCGAAATCCTCACCCCCTTGCTTAGACAAAATAAAGTTTTCCCTGTCTATTACCTTCCTCCATAAAAATAATGCCCATCCTTCCACCCAAAGGATGCGATTTCCATGCTAGTTTCCGAAGAAATTCCCCGCATATACCTACATCTTTCAAGTATAAACAACAAAAGGCATGAAAAATATTTTTACGACCATCCCGGGGATCAGAACATGTCAATGGAGAAATTATTTCCCATCGAATTATTTTTGATTTAGACAAAAATTATTACCCCCCTCTGTGTTCGCTCTACTATATCCACGTACGAGAAAACTGCTGAAATCAGGAGAAAAAATATTCAACTGGGCAGCAATACTTTCTACCCACTCGTTGACCCATGCCTCTGAATCCCCCAGAGATCCTGAAATATAGTCATAAAAGTTATTGAACTTGGTATCTTCTGCAACAAATACCCCCGTCATCTAGATATCCTTGCTCCTGTTGGATATGTGTATAATGCACAATATACCCTTGCCAGTTAAATTATTACCCGATAGAGGATATGAAGGAAAGGAATATTCCTTTACCGTAACAAAGAAAAAAAGCTCATTCCAGTGAAGTGGCCAGTTGTTTTTATTACCTTTGCTGATTGGAATATGATATACCAAAAGGGATTTACTCAAAGGCGCACTAAAACAATATACTACAAGCAGGATTCTCTGAATTATGACATTCGCCTTATGGATTTGTGAATTGAAAGGACGACCCCATAGCTTTGTACATGTGTCATAATTTGTCATCACTCGGTGGGTGCATCTGCACATTCATCAACATGAGTTGTCTTCAAAAGAGTCTGACAAGTTGTATGCCAAAAGTAATCTCATCGATTTATCATATCTTCAGGAGAGCATGACGCCTTCCCTCATTAAGTTGACAAAAGTCTCGAAAGTGTCAAGATGTCTTTGACAATTATCACGCTAAATGCATATAGCGTTGAATTTTGTTCCCAGACACCGACACGAAATAATTCATAACCCGCCGCGGCCGCCGCTAAGAATGCGTGAGAATACCGCACGCGCCATGTTGCTGACGATCTGCCGTCGTCGTTGTCGTCGTCTCCTCCTGGATGTTGGTTGGAGGAGACCACCATCGGCGCGAGGCACCCCTCCAGAAGTACCACACATAACCATCTGGTGAGATGACTTCTGAAGCTGCCTCAAGTGTTTATAGATGTGATGATTATGACTGCGCTAATGACACTCAAGATAGAGAAAAACTAATGTGATGGAGATCTTGCGGCAACGCCGGCGGCGGAGGAGGATTGGTGGTGGGCATATGCAAAGTAGTGCAGACTCGGACTGCATGTGGCGTCGGCGGTGGTGGTGCTGCTGGTGGAGATGTTGGAGATGGTGCTCTTGGGGCAATTAGAAAGCAATTGGGTTTTTCACCGTAACGATGATCGTGATGAGGATGATGATTGCTAAAATTGCTACTGAAAATCTTTGCGATGGTGTTATTCTCTTTCAAATTGGACTGGCAATGGGAGCTAGAAATTTTATATTGAGCACTAAAAAAGCTGGAAGAGGGTGATAAGATTTTATTGGTGGACGTCTTTAAGTGGAAGAAAGTGTTATTAGACTCATTATACTTGGTTTGGAACAAACAGGGCTTTTAAATATGAAGTGACAACTAAGTATGTCCTCATATAGAACAGTACAGAGCCATTGTGGTTTCAATCGAGGGCAAAAGGCTATTTTCCATGCTAACTACGAGTGATAGCTGTCTGCAGGATCAGATTCCGAAACTCTTCCAACCACTTTGGCGTTGAAAGGTAGCTGAGGCTGTGCTCAGGAACAGTGTGGGATTTCCACCAACTAAACCCACCTTCTCTTCTAACCCTGACCTTCGCGGTACTGCCGCAAGGCATACTTTAGCCTTATATACATGGCTTGACCGCGTTGACAGCAACTTGTCGCTCCTGTTGCAGTATCTGGCACAGGTAGAAGTTTAGCTCTCCATCCTTCTTACTGATCCAAAGGTCTATATTGCGGATCAATCTCTGCGTCGATCTTTGTCAGAAGAGGGTTTGTACATTGTGGTACTTTCTTTGTGTTGGCATCGTTGTCCTGCTGGCGCGATAATTCCATTCGTCTTCTTTAAAGAGGAGGTCTATTGGCACTATATTCCAGCTGCGTCGTAGGAGATTGTTCGGAAGGCTCTGCCTACTCTCAATGTTTTGATTCTGTAAGCTCCCTTTGTCTTTATACACCTTTTTACCTCTGCCCATATTTTGGAGCCGTAGTGTAGAGCATCATCGACGTCGCCACTCTTGCCAGGAGTAGTATTTTGGAGGAAGCAGGTTAACGATAACCTCAAGACCGACAGTCGTTGAACCGATATGTGCGCAACAACTGTATCAGGACCAACATCATGGGATATATGTCTCTTGAGTTCTTCAAATCTCCAGTGGGATTTATGCCAAAAGCAACCGCGTATCAAGAGGAGGTAAATTTAATACAAATAGCGGGATACACTGTAGTCAAATCTTGAAAACAAATTGTATGCTAGCCCCTAGTCCATGCTTACTCAACTGTCCGAACAATAAAAACCATCAAATTCTCTACGATCACTCAACATGCGATGAATCGATTTCACCCATAGTACCTACTCCTAGACATTGTATCATATTCATTTGGCAATTCATTTATCACCTCTGTTATTCGTAATCAGACAGCATAGTCATCATCAATAATGGCTGGCTATAAAGTCGCGCAGAGTACACTGCAAATATGGGATCGTAACATGAAAGCCATCGCATGCTGAGCTTTGGATAGCTATACCAATTATGGTTTACCTTGGAGTATCTGTATACAAACTGCGCACTCTCCTTTGATCGTTGCACATAAGGAGTTAAAGTTTATTATCTGGGCTAGAGCTGTGCTGAAAAGAGACTCAACCAAGAAAACAGTCATTGGTAATGGATTGAAGCGTCCATCCGATGTCAAATCGACTCGTATGAGTGAGAGTAAAGATAGATACGCGTTGAATGCTCACACTATACTCTAAAGTTATTGTTATTACTCTTGTAGGTGCGGAGATTAATCAACGAGCTAGTATGGTCAAACAGAGCGTGAGAAGAGAAATTCTTGAAAAATAAAGGATATTTTATCCATCCAAGGAATTGTGTACATCTTTTGGTCATAATGAGTAGTGGTTCGAAGCCATGGGATAATATTTAAAGAAATTCATTGCATCGACCAAGAAGAGGTTCATAGTTATACCACTGGTATCATAGTATCCACTAGCTCTAAGTGCTTTTACAGGACCAGAACAACTACCAGCTAAACCACTAAATTAAGAAACAAGACAGGGTTACGAAAACTATTCCGACCTTCCGAAGAATCCTCTTAAGAGGAGAACTCTTTTTCCTTTGGATAGAAGCCTAAACGTCAAGCATATAGGTGAGGACAAAACAAAACTAAATACTAGTCCATGAGGAGCCTATAGAGGGACATAGAGGGACAAGGCCTAGCTTACCCTGCCCTCGAACAGTTACCCGTCCTGGGGAGAGATAAGACTACACCGTAAAGCCTTTCCGCCACTATCTCTCTCGTTCCAGATGATTCTACCTAGAGTCTCGGATAGAGAGCTGCTGAATAAGGATAGGAGCAGTACACAGAATCAATGCATTGAGAGTATGTAGTGCCTTCCGAACAACGTGAGTACTGGCTGGAATGGTGCCTATGAACCTCCTCTTTAAGGAACCCGCTAGGGAAAATAGTGCCAACAGATCAACGAGGCAAAGTGATGATGAAATAGCACGAGAACTACCATAGCCGAAACTATTTCGACAAAGGTATAGTATATAGGTACTCAAAGATTGATCGCCAATATCGGCCTTTTGATCAACAGGAAACATGGAGAACTGAACTTCTACCTGATGCAGGTGCTTACTGGTCATGGATGTTTCAGAGAATACCTCCAAAGATTTGGGCATAAAGACAACCTTTACCAACCAACAGCAGTGGAAAACACGGAACACATAATGTTTCACTGCCTGCGATATTGGGAAGGCCGAAGGCCTGTTGGCGAACAGGCTGGGTGTGAACTTAATCCCAGAGAATATCACAGGAGTGATGCCCAGCACACAGGAAGGTTAGGAAGCAGTAAGTGAAACCGGGGCTACTGTCATGAAGGAGCAACGAAAATAGCCAGGTCTTAGGCGACCCAGTGCGTCCCTAGGTTACTAGACATTAAACGGCTGCCATCCTAATTCATCATTCCTCTTCGATCTATCTGTACAGATGTGGATTATGCTCAGCGATATTCCAATGATCTTGGTATTGATCTGCGAAAATTCTGTCCAAATCTAAATTTGGGTGGGACATATTCTGTATCATTGAGGTAATGGCTGATGAGGCCGTTTGCTGTCTGCCGACTATCCTACTGCTATGGGGGGAGTCGTTCTTAGTGGGCCACTGATGTGCAGGACATTGTCATTGACAGCTGTAATAAGTGGTGTCTACCATACGAACATGTCATATAAGAGTACAAGTATAGTATTTAAGCCTCATTTACTGATTCTTCGTGATTCTTATCTTTGGCCTATATCATGCATGTTTATCAATCTGTCTTGAAGAATGTCCCATACTAATTCGTATGTGAATGCCACTAATTTGTAGACTTTTATTTGAAGAAAACATAAGGAGAAGTATGACTATTTTTTGATGGAAATATTTATTACTCTTTTGGGGATCTCTGGTATGAACGAAGGCAGATTCCAGGAAGTAAAAATGTATGTTATTCGATCGCTTGTACACCACTCTAGGCCAAGCTCGAAACATCTCGTATCTGTGTCTATTGTCGCTACGATATAAATTTTGCACATGCATATAGAAACACTGATATATTAATCACCCCTCACCCCCTGGCCAATGCTGCAGCATTCATTGAAATCTGTAATTGATGGGTTGCCTTCATTGTAGTCGTCGCGTCGCGTCGCGTCTGTCGCGTAGTCTTTGCTTCCCATATGCAAATATGCCAACGTTCCAGCATCCTCTACTCGTCATCATCGTGAATCTATAGAGAAGCAACTTTGAGATGTTGTGCTACTGTCGCCGTTACCTGCCTGTAGCACCCTCTTACTCCTGCCCAATGACACTGAAGACGGATGCCAATGGTGGAGAATTGTGGCACATGATATCCATAAATACGTCACAATGTGAAAGTTAACATGAGAAAGACGCGCGCTATTCTTTATGAAATTGTAAGAGAGCTCCACTTTTTTTGTCTTTTTGTAACAATTTATGCCTCAGTTGAATATATTTCTTCACATTTGCATGCCGGAGCACAATCATTTGCACCAAACGATGACGAGGGGGTACAACCAGCAGCAGCAGCAGCAGCACCATCCAATCACCCCCGGTGCGCAATCTGAAATTCAATCTGGATACAAAATAGAATCCATCAATATTCCTTATCTGCGTTATGTATTGAATGAGCACAAAGAACAAGAGCTCCCCTAACGCCAAGAGTATAAATTTCATCCCCACACCCATCTCGGCCGAGGCAATCTCTTAGCCTGCTGAATCCACCCCAGCTAATATCGGTGTAATGGTGTGTAAAATTATGAAGGTCGTTCAAATGTCTTCAAGTTGAATATTAATTTTTTTTTTCTGCTTCCATCGCCCGGGGGAGCGAAGTATTCATGCGAAGTTGGAGTTAGGCATGGATGAATGCAAAGCCATTGGCACGAGGATATCATATTTCGAGGAGAAGATTTTTTTTTTTCAGGTTTTTTCCCCCGGTACTCGATGAAAATCCTTGCACGTTATTTTTCACGGAACACCACCCAAAGAAATGTTGGAAGTTTTGACTTAAGAAAATGTTTTGTTTGTTTTTCGGCGACGAAGACGTGAGGAATTCTTGGAAAAAGATTTTCCAACATGATACCTGAGATTGAGATGGCTGCACAAGGGGTGGAGTTCTTTTTAACTCGCGGAAAAAGAAAGATTATGAAGGAAAACTTGATATTGAGATGTGTAAGCAAGGAGTAAGGATACGATTTATTTAATAGAGTTTTAAACCGTGTTTTTTTTTTCTTTGAAGTTTACCTTTTTTTGGGAAAACAAAGCAAAAAGGGGATTGGCATGCATATGAATAATCTACAGTGCGAGGTAATTATACACCTTTAGAAGTCAAATACCTAATGAATGATACAGGACCGGAATTTAAGAATAATCTATTCGCCTTTCTCATCCCAGCATCTTCTCAAAAGTAATTAGCATGAAGGAAGGCCCAAACTTATGGCATACCTCCCATTAGCGCTGTCTCCTTATGGTAAGCTACTATTAAGCTTACATATGAGCTTTATCTCTCTAGTGTTATTAGACCGTTGTTGGAACTAGAGTGGCCGCAGGTAGGAATTGGTCATAGGACATATACGCCGGGTCCAGATGTCACGTCTTGCACAGAGGAAGGCTGTCTGAGGAATTCTAAGTCCAAAGTGGGGTTTGGCAAGGCTGCATACTTTCACCAATACTGTTTTTATTGGTGATTAGCGATGTGCTGAATATGGCCTTATCAACAGGAAAAGGAGGAATTCGATGGACTCTTACATCTGAACTGAAGCACCTCGACTACGCTGATGATGTATGCCTACTGTCTTACAGAATGGACCTTCTACAAATGAGAGCAAATGTGGAGAGGGAGCAGACGTCGTTGGATTGAAAATCAACTCGGCAAAAACAGAAATGATCAGCCTAGGACCAAACTCATCGACTCATATATGTATTGCTGGACAAACAGTTGAGAGAGTAGAGAGTTTCTAATAGTATTGTCTCATCCGATGGCGGAACTGAACTGGATATAGCCAGCCCAAAAGACAAAGAAAAATCTGCGTTTGGGATCCTATCTACAGTTTGGCGAAGTAAATTACAATATACCTACGACTGTTCCGTTCCAACGATGAATCCGTGCTGCTACCACATCCATGGTACCTGAAGAGTGAGTCTCTCTATCTATCTATGTCAATAGGTGTCTACGCTTCATCTTAAGGATATTCTGGCCAAACTTCTAACGAACAGCTTTATCAGAGAACCGGCCAAGAACCTATAGGGACAATCATACGACGACGTAAGCGGCAGTTGATTGGTCACACTCTCCGAAAGGGTGACGGTTCCATAGGTAACCAAGCGATACAATAGAACCCGCTTACCCAGGATGGCAAGATACGAGGTGGTCCTAAGAGTATGTGGCGCAGAACAGTGGAGAAGAGAGCACGGCAATTGGGAAAGAGTTGGGGAGAATACAGGACATAAGTAAAGTCAGTAAGGACAAGCTGGGCGTTGATGCCAAAACTAGGCATAGCTGTGCTAAGTTTGTCTCTGTGCATGACGGCCAAAAACCGCACTGATGGGAGCCTAAATAGGTATCAATATGTCATTGACAAGGAGTTTTAAACCTTCACACGTGTAGGAGGCATTCTGTGGTTCGATATTCACTGTGGATTGATGTGATTCTTACCTATCTTACGCCAGGTTGAATATAGCCTTTAATTCGTTTTATACGACAAAAATTCCCACGACAAAGAAACTTCGCATAATGCAGATACTGCCTCAGACTCTTTAAGAGTCTTGAAGCAAATATTCAGTGTCATACACTCTCTCGCTAATATTAAATATATTTTAACATTTTTTCAATTTTTAACCCTCGTTTACGTCAGTCTAACTAGGTCCAACCCATATGTTATGTGTAGCCTCAACAGTTCAACTTTGCTCACAAATTGCCTTATCTTAACTTTAATAAACTGCACAGATAACCGTCAGAAAAATTCAGCGTCCAAACAAAAAACTAAAAACCACTCGCGTCTCAAACTCATTAACATCACTTAGACTCCACTGTCATCTATCACCACGAACAGCGAATGACATGCAGGACATGAGTACTGTAAATACTACTAACAGAAACACGCTCACCATCCTAGTTCGAATCTAATTTCCATAAAATTTGACGTCGCTCGTTGCCACTCTGCCAGCTCTAAAATAAACTTTAAAACAAACTACAAACGTACAACACTTTCAGTCAGAGAAATAAATGTCCTTTCGCATAAATCTTTGCGAAATTAAATCTCTCTTTGCAATAAATTCATCAAAAGTCACTAAAAAAAAAACCAAAAAAATAAAAAGAGAAGAAGAAAACGTGAATACTAAGACCCAGCTTAACCATTGGCGCATGCGCATTTAGGTCTGGTGAATGAATCGCCTCCTCCCCAGAGGAACCGAGAGCTGTGCTGCAACTACACAAATCGCGCGCCTGTGGAACAGAGGTGTCAACGAAAAACTTATTATTAAATAAATACTCTTACAAATGCATTTATAATTCGTTTATCGTGCTAAAATCAACTTTATCACCCAATTCACTGTGATTTCGAATTATTATAGCGCACTCTTGCTCTTGTGGTATCGTGGTTACTGGTTCAAGCATCTGATATAAATATAAATACGCGATGGTCTTAACCGTGCTGCAGTGTGGATAAACGCAAGCGCTCACGGAATAAGAGGTTTCCATCGTACGAAGTCGACTGACAGGAGTTAAAAATAAAATAAAAATAAAAATAACGATATTGAGGACTTGGGCGTAAACACACGCCATGGCTGAATGAAAAGCGCAGATTTGCTTATGAAAGACAAAAATTTGTGATGGCTGGCCTTAAAGAGGCTCACAGAAAATTTTGCCTACGAAAAGCTGTTATCCAGTGAAGAGTTTTAAGTGTTACCCTATAATTTTGTTACACAATACGGAGGCGGGCACTCATTGAATTATATTGTCTGGAGAAGGCTTCTCTAAAGCCTTTCGGACACAATGTAAATCTAGAAGTCCGGACTATACGTGTAGAAACGTATACTGCGCACAACACGTGTGTAGGGATAGCTCTGAAAAGCTACATCTATTTCCCTCAAAACAAAACAGTTAGAATAATATTTCTTCAGTTTATAATTGAGATTTAATTTGGGTTGAATTCAGATTGAACTTCATACACACAAATTGAGTTGAAAGTCCATTGGATCGGCCCGACTTAAGGACCGGACCCAAAGAATCCGTCGTTGTCACGATGTTCCCTTGAATTTGACGTATTACCGGATAGAACCTTTGGATCCGTTTCATCAATCAGCTGATTGTCAAATCAGATGACAGTTTCTCGTCTCTGTTTCCTCGTCGTCTTCAGTCGATTTGACAGTTGGCTCCCACAGGAGCAAAACTACCACCGATTTTGAATGTATTCTGACGTTTCCCGCAAAATGAAATCTGAGCTCACGCACACATTCTCAATCGACGGTAGTTTTTACGGGAGCAGCCATTTTTCTTTACATTTTGTTGTTGTTAATTGAATGACAGTCTGCTGCAAATGTGATGTGCAAAAGGAAAGAAAGGGACACCACGATTGTTTTTATAGTTACGTCTTGTTTGCACGTTTGTTCACATGTATTCATAGATAGGAAATTTAAACTCGGAGTACTTCAAAAAAATTTCCGGCAGGGGAACGTAAAGACGACCTTCTATCGACCTGTCAGTTAAAAGAACGGAACAACGGATCGGCCTTAAGTTTTTCATTCTTCATCGTCTTCAAAAAATTTAAGTGATGTATCTCAATCAATATGGTAGGTAAGACGGTAAGAACGGGCAGTGACTTGTGGTACATAAATGTGTGGTATGGTAGGATTTGAGAGATTTTGAGCTCTAATTGGAGGACTCGGTCGAAAACTGGTCTCAGGATGAAGATTTTTGTTGAAAAATATCGCCCGCATAAAGGGAAGTAGATGAGTGTTGAATGACACTTGACCGTTTATATAAAAATTGAAAAGAATAAGACCTAGATGGCTGCCCTGTGGAACATCAGAAGTGACCAAGATAGGGGCCGACAGGACGGCGCTTAAGTCAAAACTATAGGAACGTTTTTCAAGGTAGGAATGGGTCCAGTCGAACAATATGGACTTAAGACTTTACAGAGAAATCTGCAGTCACAAAAGCGAGTAGATCTAGGCAAACGACGCACAGAACACATGACTAACTGCAGGTAGGTATCCCTACAACGCTCTATCAGTTCATCAAAATTGCTTACTGCCGGCAATAGGTATGCACCTATGAAACATATGATGCCTTAGTATAAGTTCTCTAATATGTAACTCGATCGCGTCACACCCCATCACGCCTGAAGCCTCTTTTCTAAAATACGATAAAAATAATTTTAGTTTGAGCCCGATCAAATGACCGGTTTATAAAGGCAGAAGTAGGCATCATAGTAACCTAAAGCAAAGCACGTCCTCTGTTCTCGGCACGCATGGGCACCACATCCACCACGCAGAACGCAACGTAACATCAGACATGCTCCGCACACTTCAATATCATTAACAGACATGCGCAGAGCACTTATCGGAACTGTAAGTGCCGTAGATGCATGCAGGACGTATAAACGATCCGCGAACGATATAAAATTATTGCTTATAAATATTTTCGTCGTTCGTAGCCGCGCATCGCCCATCACCATTATTATCAGACACGTCATGGCCCCATCATGAAGGAGGTCTGCCACTGCACTCTCCAACACAGTAGTAGTAGTTATGAGACGAGAGCAAGGTCCCTTCGGTTTTTAGGCCAAAATATAAAAATGCTCGATCGGACTCGATCGAAGCAAGGAGCCAATGCGAAATTAAAATGGAAATCTCAGCCAATAAAGCTGAAGAAGTTATTTCGGCCATTAATCAACAACGCCATCGACTTCTACTGGCCTCTTCTGTGTGTTGTGTTGTTGCTGTTGCACAACCATCGGTCAGTATACACAAGTATAAGGGGTATACTCGTCCTGTGTATGCGCGATCGGTACATCATCAACATCATCTCTCATGAATCTGTTGTGTGCTGTGTCGTTGTCGGTCGACATCAACTTATGATCATCATTATTGTTGGCTGCGCGCATAACACGGCATAAGGTCCAATGTTTGCCTTGTCCTCAATCCGCATCCCGCTCATCGTACAAATATAATAAAAAAATCCCCCAAACAACCTTACCTTTATGTATATTTGCGCGGAATCGGAGAACACAGAGAGCCAGATCCCAGCGAATCACACGGCAGACAATAAAAGCAAAAAAATTTCGCCTAGTATCGCGCATAAAATCGGCCACAATCGGCGTTTGTATATGTCCATCCGCCATCCGCTAAGATGGTCATCCTTTGGGGATGCGGCTCAGATGGCCGACCGGTTGCAGACGCTCGAGACACATCGATGGATGGGAGTTGGCCGCGGCTATGTAGGATGTTGCGCTAAAGTCAAAAGATGTGTTGCTACATTATTACACGGGCTTTGTTTTTATGAAAATGTGCGCACTTCAATGAAAGGTACACGGCACCAAAAGATTTTCGGTTTAGGGTCCTGTGCAGTTTTTTTTTTTTTTTTTATTCGCCTCCTTTTACTGGGTGTATCTGAGTTTAAGGAGGGGAAGTGTTATTGGATATGGTATAGAAGCATATAGCGAACAGATGGTGTCTTGTGGAGTAGAGATGAGCGGACATCAAAGGGGGGGTAGGCGTGGATTTTAATAATAATTTGTACGCAATACTAAGGCCATTAGCGTGGTGAGAATGTCACACTTTAAGTAACATTGCGTTAGCGAGGAATTCCATCGATTGGTAGAGTCTTTCAAGGATACCTACACCTACAAATATAGACTGACAGAAATCTGAGTCCATGTACAACCGTTAAATGGAGAGAGGTTTTGATCGTGTGCTTTGATCTTAGATCGAAAGGACTACATACCAACTTTGTTAAACTAATCAGAGACATCTACCGCGAAGCTGTTAAATTATTTCGCTGGCTACGGAAGCAGAACTAAGAGCCTTTATGTGGCTTCACACCACGTGAAAAGCTTAGACTGTTTGTTACTCATATCAGATGAGGATCAACTCGAGAGATGGAAGGAGCATTTTGCTTCCGTTCTGAACCAAGTATACGCCAGCAATACAGAACCTTTTCGAGTTGCCCCTAGTTGGGGTCCTAGGAGTACGCGGCGCATAACAGTGGAAAATGAAGCACGTAAACTGGGAACGAGTTGGGTAGAGCTGAGGCACATTTCCAGAAATCACACCCAATGCGCGTAAGCATTGTAGAGGCCCTAGGACCTACAAGGAGATACAGGACAGAAGTAAGTAAGTATAGCTCCAATACGAAAACAGACCTACTCTTGATTCATTTTGCACTAACAAAAAGAATGATACCAGTGTGTTCCGAAGAAAAGATCGCCGCAGTTGAGGCTTGAGGGCTTGAGCTTTGTCTGTCTGAAGCTTAAACCCTTGGTGCAAGATTTGAAGCCGTTTCTTCCAGATGAAAGGAGGTACAAGTCAGACTGTGACCCATACTATGAATTGGGACCTATTGAACGGCCATCACGATGTTGGGATTTAACTCTCTGTGTGGAATAAATTTCCATATATTCTGTATAACCAAACATATCATAACATACATACATACATACATATTTTATGAGTACAGATATACAAAAAAAAACAACCACAAATTGTAAAATTCGGCTCCACCAATTATACCATACTGAGCATCTTCCCTTTCCCAATACGGGTTGTGATCAATAATACTCCACCAAAGTTCGAATATAATTTCAAATTAAAACTGAAATATCTCCGGAGCCAATCGCAATGCAGCATCTCATCTACCATTTCATATCGCCAGGTAACAGATATACCAATTCTCCACCTTCAAATCGAGAAGAGCCACACAAAATATCAGCGGGAAGGCGCCATTATGAAAACAGGTAACCGACACGACTAACTCATAAATCCTCATAACCATGGAATCGAAGATGACAGCTGAATAATGAATATCGCGGCTTTGTTTGCCATTCACAATCGGTTTTCAGGCAATCCTCCAACTTGTATCTGGTCACCCTCTTCTACTTGGCTTCTACTTGGTTATATGTAGTAAGAGATTTCCAACCGCTGAACACAAAGGGGACTCAAGCTTTGTATGTTTCTTTGGATCTTTTTATATGACGACGACGACGACGATGATAATGATGATGATGATGATGACTGGGATTGGAGTGCACAACAACACAGCTCCTCCAGTTTGAGAGAAGGAGGAGCACACAAGTACTAATTCATCCGCTTGCCAGAGAAATGGCTGAATGTGTATTGAGTTGAGGTTGTTTTTTTTTTTGAAGACGAAGAAGAAGAGATGGCTACCACCATATATATTTACATGAAGATAAAGCTTGAAATTATGTCACTTTGCTGCTTAACGTGTCAATAGTATATATACATATATATATAGTATATATATATATATATCCTTGCTCTTGGTGTTTGTCGAGCTACAATGTCCGTAATCTTTTAGGATGGAAGAGCAACCCAAGTGCTTAAAACGGCCTAGACATTACCCTTGATCAGTTCAGTTTTCTATCCATTTACTAGACTCTGTCTTAGACAAGGCTGCCAACCATCCTCTGCTTTCAGTCGTAAGCCCAGTTTTCTGTCACCCTCGCATGGTTTACATACTCAAAGTTAGGATTTAAGGATTTCCTTGGCTTTGTTCTCCATTCGTCAGTGTAGTGGGAGGTGTATTCTCCCAAGTTCTAAACTGTAAGATCTTCTTCCGCCTCATGGCGATAAGTTCATATAATGTAAAATAAAGTATAACTCTGCGAGGGATATCGTGAGAGTCAAGCGGCAATTAAATCTTCGAAATCTGTCATTTTATATTCCAATTGCCACATGCCTGAACAGTTAAAAATCCACCTAATATGGGTGCCAGGCCAGGGTCACATACAGAGCAACTTAATGGCTGATAAACTTGTTAGACATGGCACAACTCCTTTGTCTCTACCCGAAAAACAGAACCTGCCTCCTGGTACATGGTCAAAAAGTGCTCATACAGAATAAGAAGGCTAAGCAAAAAGCAGACCTCATAGTAGTAGCATAGTAGGTATCATCACAGGACTCTGAAACACTGGACCTCCCTTCAAATGAATTCTGTAGAAGATGCATAGACAAGGAGAAGGAGCAGACTACACCTCATCTTCTGTCCAACTGCCCTGCCCTCTAAATTCAAAGAAAAGTGCATTTCGGTGAACACTTCTTCGACTAATCAGCGGGACTTGCTGACATAGATGGCAATCGCCTCCACGGCTTCATAGTGAGCAACTAATGGTTGATATATTGGCTTCGATCGGTATCTCAACGGGCCTTTCTGGTCTAAGTATTACTGAACCCACTGTAGTCAGCCAATCTAACCTAACCTACCTAAGCAAACGATTTCTTTTTCATCCCACAAGCTGCCTTCTTCTGTCATTTGCTTAGTCATATTGTAAAGCTTTTGTGCCCCTGGCCAGTGCTTAAGTTCCATTTGAGACGTCAAAGTGTACCTTAAGACGTTCCTCTGTACATACCAAGATTAGTGGAAGAAATATGTTAGATGCAATCAGTCCTTCAAATAGGGGATCTACAAAGGGAAGTGAACCATATAAGCCCCAGTGGTACTGCACTTTTTGATTGATGGATGGACATGACTAGATGTCAGTGAAGCCACGGTGTGTGATGCCACGAAAGTCTTAGAACTTGTCTTCTCTTACTTTTTCAGCAACTAAATTTGAACAAAGCCTGTCACAGCTGTAAGTTTCAAAACGATGGGAGTCTTGGCTATTTAAAGCCTTCCCTGCTGGTGGATCTTAAATAACTCATAAAGTACTGTAAGTCTCGGGATCGTGGAGTGCTTATGCTGTGATGCAAGCAGGTTTCTCAAGAATTCGACCTTTTATCCCACATTGAGCCTTTTGCTGAAGTATCTTTCTGTCTGTCTTAATCATTTGTGTCGCTTTTCATCTACTACTCGTTCATCTAATTCACTTTAGGTTCAGTCTATATCTTTGCAGGTTAGGATCCTCACCAGCGATACATAGAATTCAATCCCGGAACAAAAGGCTGGCGTCCATCGAACTCCCGCTAAAGATCTTTGCATAGATCTCCTCGTCGATCATTAAATAGATAACTTTATGTTACCAGTCATCCTGTAATGTCAGTCAATGATGAACTCCCCATCAATCAGACTCATTTGCGTTCTCTCTCTTAAAATATTTTTATTAGTCCCGTCCCGGTCTCAGTGGCCAACTCTTATCCGCACATTTCCATCAATCTAATCAGTCGCGCTCCCGCAATCGATTGTAATCATGCAAAGACTCTGCTACATGTGTGTGGTAGCATCAAAATGCTTGACGATATGATTGAAGTCAAAACCGTCGCGTCCCGTCCGCCATCATCGAAGGCAACTTCTTATAGATACGAGTACTACTCTCGATCTCGACATTGTGTCGGTTGCATTGTATGTATCTTCCGATTGTGGATAAATAGAAAGCCGTTCGTTTCGCTCTTTCGTTCTCGTTAATTCAGATAAATGTACTCGATTGAGAAAATAATTTAGAAAAATCCAGTCCGGAATAAAATATTTATCTGCGCATGAAACAATGATGTTGAAGTTTTTTTTTTCAAAAAAACTGTTTCCACCTTTGTAGAGATTGTTGGATGTCTCTGATGGTTGGTTTGCATTACAGTCCTTCTTGGACTTTTTCTTCATCTTCCTGTCTTTTTTTTTTTTTGTTTTGCGTGCATAAATATTCACCACATTTGCAAATGTACGAGAGTAGAGCATTTCAATTAATGAATATGTATCGGAATAATAGTGACATGGGTCCCCATGGAGTTATCGACTGGCTGAAATGTGGTCTTGGCATGGTTGCCACTGCTGGGGGGGAAGATGTGCTGAAGACAATGATCGCATTTGCGTTTTGAAGGAGAAATTCCGTGGGAAATATAATGCTGATGAAAGGAAATGTCAAATTTTTGCTTTACAATCGTAAAGTTTGTAGCCTCTGGGGTCTGTAGATACAAATGATCGGTTAGAGAGATGAGATTGACGTTTTATCAGGGAGTTTCATCAACAACTGGGGGGAGAATATGTATCTGTATACATGTATGTCTCTATTAGACAGATGACTATGCTGTCTTGTAAGGTGTCCAACTTGGGCTACTTCCAAGTGTTACTACTATCTTTGCACGATTCGTAAACCTGAATAATCGATGCCACTTCAACCACTATCCTCACAAGGCTGCAGTTTGGTATTACTTCACGAAGCTCTAGTCTCCGAGGAGGGTGACCGGCACTATCACGAGGAAGCTAGAAACATTTGTCAATAGGTGCGTACGCTATATCTTAAGGATATTCTGGCCAATTCGTATCTCAGAGAACGGGCCATGAACCTATAGGCACAACCGACGACGATGAAAGTGGCTGTGGATTGGTCTATAGCTAACCACATGGTGCCCGCTTACCCTGGATGGCAGGAGACATGACATGAGAAGGAAGCACGGAAACTGGGAAAGAGTTGGAGAAAGCTAAGGCACATTTCCAGACACCGCAGACTATGGCGCGTATGGACTGTAGCAGCCCTAGGACCCACACGGGGTTACAGGACATAAGTAAGTATAAGTAAGTCTAGTTTCCGAGACCCTCTCTTGGGCTCTTCTTAGTACTTCTGGCCTTCGCAGGGCATTCTGCACACACATTATGAATGAGCACATCTCTGTCCAATCCCCTTCTGATCGCTGGACTTGGCAGGTTTCATCTATCTTCTGCAAAACATCTGCAGTGGAACACTGAATGCTCCGCATGGATCGTATGGAAGAATCGTTTGCAAGATCCCTCATTACCTTTCCATCTCGTTCTAGGGTGAATGATGGTCTCAAAATGTTTATTGAATATGACTTGCCAGGATGCAGTCTAATTGATTGAGAATATGAGAAACCATAAAGGATGCTTTTATGCGTATGGTTGAGGACTGGCTAACTACGTAAATACAGCATCCTTAGACTGTAAGCTCTTCCAAAAATTGTACGGTTCTTTTGAGCCCACAATAGATCCAATGTGGCTGCAGTGCTAGGGCGACTAGTTTAAGTAAAATTCTAACTGAATTGAGACACATGTTTCTTTTTAGCTCTAGCATCGTCCCAATGACCCTTTAAAGAACTTTTTCCCAAAGAACACTATTCCAAGAGATCCTTTTATAAAGCAAAACTGTTTTGGCCAAAAGAAAATGATGACAACAATTGATATCAATATAATGTTGCGGTGCAGCGGTTGGCGCGGCAGCATCCATGGCATTCGCCATTCCTGTACCTACACCCATGCCCACACAATCAATATGCCAGCCTCCTCCTACAGTGTGTCTCGCGTTTCGATATCTTCATACACCATTTAGTCGCATTCATTTGTTACCATTAACTCGGCTCGGTTCCTTATCTGTTTAAAAGGATTTCACTTTGTGTTCTGTGCTCTCTTCCATTCAGTTGGGTCCCTGCACTCTGCGTCTGCGCACCCGGCCGTGTTTCTTTTGCACCATTGTCTTCTTACCTGGGCTAACAATTGACTCTTTGGCCAAAAAGAAGTCAGCAGCGGAAAAAAGAAGAACCCATCTTGTACATATGTGCACATGCGCACATAAACGAAGGGTAAACCATTCTTTCTGTTGGGACGAGAGCTCTCTCTCTTGCAGTGCGGCGGATCCTCATTTTGTGATAGGTGAGCGTTGCTGCGCTGGAATTAGACACGTTTTGTTCCAGCGATAGGCTTCCGCTGTTGCAGTGCAGAGCATCGTGTACTTATCTATTATATGAGTATGCGCCTGGGAGCCTTTACTTTTCTTTATGGGTTATTTTAATGCTGCTAATGCTCATCGTAATTTTAACTATGACTTTGGTACTGGCCTTAACGTTTGTTTTGATCTGCATATCTTCATTTTAGGAAAAGTTTCTTCTTAAGGACTTTGGCTGGCTGTGCTTATTTTTTTTTTTTTTTTTTAGATATCAGTGGAAATAATGTGCATAATGAGTTTTCATGGGATTGGAGGCTTTAATTTATCAGTAGCTCATTTGGAGGTAAGCAGAACGAAATTTGTGCTCCTATGGTTTTGTGATCGAATCAGTTCTGAGCAGACGACTCAGACTCAGTTATCATAGGACATGACACCTATCTTATGACTCTAGTCCTATGGATATGCCGTCTGATGGTATGATTCCGGGGCTTTAGATGAAGCGCAAGTCAACTATGGGTCGATTTTCCTGGTATTCAGGAGTGTAGCCAGTCTGAGGGTTTGAAACAGGAATGGAGTGTAGCGGGTGGTGCATTTTTGGAAGACGACGGGCAGATATCTTTGCGATCCTAATGACTGGCAGCCACATCGTTAGGAATTGTAGTATGTAGTGACAGTCAAGCTTTAAGCACTTCCAAATTAGTTAGTAAATGTAAGGGAGCCTTAAACTGTGCCTCAGGATTCATCTGGGTGCCAAGTCACACTGGTATCATGGAAAATGGGATATCCAATGAGACTGATAGCTAAGGCACAGAGGATTACTTCTCAGGATCCGAACCTGCGTCAGGTCGTTCTGCATCAAGGATCAAGGGTCCCATTGAAGATTGGGTTTCTTAAGAACACAATTGGGCGTGGCAATGCCTGGATGTAGGCTGACTAAATGGATAATCCCACACGTTCAAGCATTTTTGCTGCCTTTCAGCAGAAAAGACTGCAGACAACTTATTGGACCTTGCTTTTGCTAAGCGAAACATCGCCTTTGAAGAGGGTGACCACACTGCGAAACACTTCCTATGTGATTGTCCTGCCTTTGATCAGGATGCTACCAAAGTAAAGGTAATTAAGATAAAAGCTGCAGGACTTCTGCAACTAGCAGAACGTCATGTGCGTAGGAACAGCTTGAAAGACATTTTTCAATATTCCCATGACAAACATGTAGTGATCTATAAGATCTCCTTCCTTCCACATTTATTACCAGGTTAGGTTAGGTAGATGCAGAAGGTCACTGCTCACTTAGACCCACAATTCGGGTCCATTAGGCCCAATCATTTAACCCTGAGAACGCTGTAATAGGGTCCGCTGTTAGAACCACCCAGATAGTAATATAAATCTCAGGAGATCCACCAGCTCAATATTGCCTAAGTCCTCCAGCTCCAAAAAGGGCTGACTGCCAAGAGTTCTCTTTCTTCTAACAGATAGGGCAGGACGAATAGATTCGATTTCTCCTTCGTCTCTGCAGCTGCTACAATAGTCATTATTCAGCACACCGAGTCTCTCTAGGTGTAGGCCAATGACCAGTAATTACGCCAGAAACGACCCGTGCGTTATGACGACTGAGTTTAACCAGAGTTGATGATCTTTTAGAGAGCTCTAGCCAGATAAATCCAGCGTCTGTTTGCACAATCGATGGCTTCATCTTCTACTCTTTTTTTTTAAGGACAGACTGCTACAAAGGGAAGGGGCCGCGATATGTGCAGCGTCGATCCTTTCCTAGCAAATTCATCCGCCTTCTCGTTTCCTTCCATATCCATATGCCCTGGTACCCAATTGAGGGTCACCGTTTTGGCTCTGGAAGTGATTTGCAGGTTCTCACCAGCCTCGACCGAGTTATAGCAGAGTCCAGGGCCTTAATGGCTGCCTGGCTGTCTATATAGACAGTTATCGTTTGCCCGACGATATTAATCGCACGTATAATCTCAGCAGCCTGCGTAATGGCAGTGACTTCGACTGGAAAGACGTTGCAGTCGTCGTTTTTTCTAAAGGAGCAATTTACTACTAGGGCTTCACATTAAACTCCGGCTCCTGTACCACTGTCCATCTTAGAACCGTCGTCGGTATAGAATGCCAACTCCTTTTTCTTTTTAGTCCTCCAGTTCTTCCAGTAACTTCTGTCAGGAATCCTCCTTTCGAATGTTAACATCGGGTTCATGTGATCTGTATCCATCAATCCTTTGGTAGCCTCCCATCGGGACAAAATAGAATACATTTACTGCTGCTGAAACGGAAATGCTGAATAACTCAACACACTACATAATAATCCCTTTTATTGAATTTACAATTTACACACTGGCTCCCACCATAAAATACCAATAACCCCACCACAAAAAAAAAAAAAAAAATTATAAAAGGCCAGGACGAGACCACCCAAAATGCTATTTGCATTAGAAATGTAAATTTTCCCCCAGCCATCATTAGAGAGGTAATAATTATTTTAATTGGGCTCCCAAAATGCAGCACTGCGCTTATGTAAATTAATGCGGTTTAGGTTGTATTAATATTTATAAATTTTACCACACTCGGCTCCCAGGATAAACGACAACGCATACCATGCTCTCGCGTAAAATAATATTGAATTCAGAAATTTTTAGGCGGGCTTACTTGGGATTGGGAATTTATATTGGTGATTAAAAATTCCTAAAACGCAATGCAAACTCGTATAATTACAATTCACCTGAATTAAAATTCTCAACCACTAGCGAGGAGGGTGTTCTGTGAAAGATGAGAGCGAATAAAAGTTAATCGCACCGTGGATAGACGCCATTTGCGACGACGCATCCTTATGGTTGGGATGCCAAGTCTATGGAGGATCTACTGCACGCAGTTCGGTGCGCATTAATGTATAACCGTCTTGCGGACATGAACGTTGTGTACCTATTGGCCCTGCTATCCGAGGAGGAGAAAAAGTATATCCGCGCATAGGAGGTACCTATGACATGTCCAATTTGCATTTCCAACATGGGGATTGGTTATTAGCGAGATTTATGGATATCATATTTGTGGCGATGTGTGTGTTGACTGGTGAGGTGGAAAAGGCGCAGGCTTGTGAATTTTAAAATGTAAGGACAGTGGGGAAGACTTTGCCTTTAGAGGTTTGTTAGGAGTAACATCGTGCGATGTTAATGGAAGATGTTCGATGGAAGCACTCGAACCGATTAACGTGACCTTGGACTCTCGAGCAGTTGGAAATTGACTCAGAATTCAGGAGGAAAGTCATACTCAGTGACGAGACGTTCAAAAACTTTAAGCACTAGGAACTGCTCAACAGTAATTGACCGTGTTGATAGTATAAACAGAGAACAATTAAGAGCAGAAGCCTCGTTTCAGGATTTGCACCTCAGACCCTAATGCAGTCCCTCTGTAGCCTGGCTCAGCCTGCAAGAGCTAGCGTTGGTTCCTTAAGAGTGATAGTGTTCTCGTAATAGGTATACTCATATGTGCTCCTCGTCCGTTTCAGACCTCTTGATTCTAAAGACGAGGACCAATCTGTGTTTTAAAAGTTCCAACTAAGCTTACAACTCCCTCTGTAGCTTGGATCTGCCTGCAAGAGCAAGTGTTGGTTCCTAAGGAGTGTTAGAGTTCTCATAATATACTCATGTGTATGAGCTCCTCGTCCGTTTCAGACCTCTTGATTCTAAAAACGGAGACTGATTGGTAGATTCAAAAGTTCCAACTAAGCTTAATTTATGGCAGGAGTGGATTTTCGGAATCGGGATGGTTTTTCACATGTTGGATGCTGGTGATCCACCTTCATCTATGCACATCCTCGGTTCCAGTTTATAAGATACCAGGTGCTTCTTCCTCGTTTGCAGATCATCACAATCAATACTCTTGAGTAGTGCTGGTCTTAAGGCGGTTTTTGTGATAGTTTTCTCGCTTTTGAACGCCGAAACCAATGACTACTGCCTTCTCCCTATAGAAACCACACTTATTACACTCGATGATACCTTTAACAATAAGTACGCCGCAATTGAATATCCTCCAAGCCAAGTAGCATTAGTCTTCGATCCAAAACCATGCATTGTCCTTTGCCTGCACTCCTACTTACGTTTGGCGAAATACCTGGAATGTGATACCTCAAACCGCCGCCCACAACTAGATGCATCCCTTGAATGCTTGAATTCCATTGAATATCAATTCCATATTGAATATTCTCCTTGCACACATTCGCCAAAATGTGGTGTGGTCAGTTACCATGAATCCTGTAAGGCTGTGTTCTTAAAATGAAGATGCAGTAGTTGCAGATAATTATTTGGTTTTTGGGTTCCGAGCGCCACATATTTTTCAAATCTTGTTTTTTTTGTAAAAAGGTAAAACTCCTGCGGTTACATATATCCCTGTTGTATGATTTGGTAGCGTGTGAAATAAATTTGCCTCGATTACAATTCTGGTGCGCGCTACCGTCCTCCTGTTTCGTCCCTCTTCCAGGCAAAAAGACATTGTGCGTATGTTCCATTTCGGCACAACATCGTGCTCTATTGTTTGCCTCCTCTACGACGAGAGAACGAGAATGTCACGATATCCAATCCATATGCAGAAATTTTGCAATAGAAAGGCCGACCGATGCGATGTGAACAATCGGCGGCGCTAGTAGGCTTTTCTAGCCAGCAGATCAAAGAGGGATTTGCAACAAACCATTCTCCATGAGGCCCCGAATGTCCATCGATTAGGACCAAATTTAACTGTAGCTTCTTGTTCGCAATAAAAACAGATGAAAAGGGGCGAGAAGAGGAGAAGGATTGCGAATATCTACGAGTACAATTGCCAAACAGTGCGTGTATGTGCACAGGATATACATAGATTCGAGGCTCCTCTTGCTCTCGCTGTGCCAGAGGCAGAGATGACATGGCCTCTTAATTTTCACAACCGCCGCAATAAACATTGCGAAATAGTACACGCGCTTTTTGTGTACATGTGTGCTGGACGGTTGGAGGGCTGGAGGGCTGTAGGATGTGAGAATGCAACTATATAACTGCTGGAAGAAGGACATTTAGATATTACAGCAATATCTGTGCATAAACAACGTAGGAGCATATCTGCTGTTGGTCGCGGCGGCGGCCAGCAGCGGTCTCTGAAAAGGGATAGAGGCAAACAGTAGCGCGCATTTGTCTTTTTTTGTTTTTTCTTATGTTTTGCATGTATAGCGTTCTGCGTTATTGTTCTAGTACGTTCAGTGGGATAGATAGAGAGGTTCGTAGTATTTTTCTGGTCCTAATGCATTCACCTAATGCTGATGGGAGTGTAACTTATGTTATCCCAATGGAATTGAGTGGATACATTGCATAGAGAGGGATAGCATTGGGGCCAGAGGCTCTAGGCCTTTTTTTTTTTTTAAGAACAAATTTACGAGGTTGCACTGTGGGTGAGAGCATAAATCCACTGCTTGTAGCTATGAGTTTTTTCATCTGGTAAAAAGCACGAAAAATGATTATATATCTTTGTCCAGCGTTTACGGAGGCACTATCAAGTTGTACATTATAACAGGGTGGCGGGAAATTTTGAACCGGAAAAATAAAATCAATAAATGTTGTGTATGCCGCCGGTCCAGTGAATGCGCGAGGTATCTCGACGCTGAAGACCCTGTCAAAGGCGAATTTTATGACCTGAACGGAGCCTACGGAGCTTGTACGATGTAAAAATTGTATCTGCTCGGGGATTTCAAAGCGATATGGAGCTTTCAATGTGGGCTTTTTGGACCAAATCCACATCTTGGTACAGCTCATAGAGTTCTTCTCCTTCACTCGTCCTCCTCGGGACCTACATAATATCCAACGAAGTATTTTTCGCTCGAAGGTGCCCAATATTTGCTCAGCTTTCTTACTTATCGTCCAGCACTCCGCTCCATACATCTAGACTGGTAAGATGAACGTTCTTTAGAGCATTTATTTGATCCATCAAGTTAGGAATTTTAAACTCAATTGATTCGCCAAACAGCAGTCGGATCTTCGTCGGATCTCGGTAGGTGAGTTATTACAGGAACGTTCTGCCCAATTTGTTTGCTGATAACCTATACCCCGTTCTCTTTGAGACCAACTTGTTTCGCCTGCTCTTCAACTGCCTTAAACGCCTCTACAATAGTATGCCGGGGTCTTCTGATGATGTCAATATCGACTGCGTGACTAGTGCCTTCCGTATTAACACCTGCCCTGCCCACTGTTTGCTTCCACACGATATCAAAAAAGTCACTCGACAGCTCATCTTCTTGCATCAATCCAGTGTACGTTTGGAAGAGCTCAGAAGCGTTGTTTCCAAGTTGCACAGAGCTACGTTACGTGACGAATCTGGGTAAGTTTTGCCGGTACCCCGAATTGGGCCATCGCCTGGTAGACCTCGGCGGCTTTGCCTTGAAATTCGTTGGTCCTTTCCAGGATTTGTCTGAGTTTGAAAATTTGGTTCATCGTCGGTCTGCTGGGCCAGAAGCCACACTGGTACGTATATGACAGTGTGTTGCGGAAGAGTTTTACGCGTTCACACAAAACGTTGGACAGGATCTTATGTGCGACACTTAACGAAGAGATGCTTGGCTAGAAGTGAGGCTTTTTTTGAAGATGGGGCATATAGAGCTGATACTCCAGTCATCGGGCATGCGCTCCTCCTCCCATACTTGGTTGATGACTTGATGACTTAGGAGGCAAGTTCATAAAGCAAGTAGCTTTAGCCATTGAAAAGTTTGATGCACCAAGAAATTGTTTATAGAATAACAATTTGTCCACATAGAATTCCTAGAAAAGTTCCATCACGTATCCTTTGTTCAATTTATATTCTTCTGTTCAAAACTTCATCTAGCCCAAATTGATGGCTTTAAACAAGAGTGCATCAGCTTTACGTGACTTTGTTATTTATTACCCAGATGACCAATTCCCCAAGAGTGCACTTCATTTCCAAAAAAAAAACTGACATGATTTTACATTTTCGGTCTAATAACAGTCACTTAATCAAATTTCTGTTAATTTATCCCGCAAAGAAAATAATTAATGGCGCTCTTTAGAACTTGGAAGCAAACGTATTAATTTGATCATTAAGAGCACTTTCACATCTCGTCACATAAATAAAAGTCCCGAATTTTATTTATTTCGCCGAGCCGATACTTCTGTCCGACAATTATAAAATTGAAAACCGACAAACACACACAAACAGAGAGGACTGACAGAAGAAAAAAAAAATGGCACGTCACGCCTTGGCGACAATTAACTTATAAGAAAGATGATGCAGATGCAGAAAGTTGAGTGCAACGCTGTTTCTTGAATTTTTTTCTTTATTGGCCAAGATCCAAATGATTTGAATCAGAATGCATCCAGACCATGTCCTGCGCTGAAACCTTCAAAGTGTCAATTTGGTGTACCACCACAGTGGTGGTGGTGTGGTGACTTGACACTCGATGGACACGGAGTCAACAATATTTTCCTCACCTCAGAGACTCTTGGTGGTAGAGGTTGTTAGCCGTCCCGGTCCTATCTGGGCCTGCCAATTCGGCACACAAATACACAATATCAGTGATTTGGGATCACGAATGGCGGTCTACTTCACACGGCGCAGCAGAAAAGGGAACCTCTTGCGCCGAGGAGAGATACCAAACGGAAAGGACAACGCTAACTCTTAGATGCGCTGCTGATGACGATGATGATGATGATCTTCGCCTGGAGATTGGACTATTGGAGTAAATGTCGTGACACAAGTGCAACGCTATTTCGCTCTATTATAGTACGCGATAGATGAGACTGACTTTACCTCCTGGCTAAGAGACGTGATTGTCGTCCTCGTCGTCGTCGTCGTCGTCGTCGTCGTCTTCGTTGCTGCGGTGGCGGCGGCGGCATTGCTGGAGCTGTTCGTTTAGGCTAATCATCGTGAACACCTCGCGTGGAGCGTGCGAGGGAAATTACTCAAAAAAGTGAGAAAACAAGAACGTTTTTAACAAATCGATTTGAATGTGCTTAGTTTAAATTTGAAGGACGATTTTTGTTTATTTTTGAGAATTTGGATCTGGAGCAAGCGCATTTGTGTGTTTGTCATGTTAGACGTCAAATGGAGATCGTGAGAGTTCTTCTCTTGCTGAAACTCATCAACTTGAAGAGTTGAAAAATAAGGTGACATGAATTTGAATTGGTTGCTGAGTACTTGTTGATTAAACAGCTAAGTAATTGTGATAGTAAATTGGATTAAACTGAAAAGGATCTATGGATTTGAATTTGTGACTTACCATGTAGCCAAGCAGGTGTTTTCAGAGCTAAAAATCGAAAAGTTGGGTCCTCCAACATTGACCATACAAAAGCCTAAAAGATTATAGAGCACTGTGTCCAGTACATTTCTGCGATAAATTCAGTTTCTGACTTCAAGAAGTACGTTGACAGATCGAATTTAAAGGCTCTTTGGTTCTTATTTCGCACAAAAGATGTAGTGGTAGTGTATTCGTTCGTTGCTCAAGAAATGCTCATAAAATTAAATAAACGACTTCGTGTGAAAAAAAAACTGTGAACTTCAGACGAATGGAAAGATAACATACAATTCTTCCCAGATAATTTGGCCACCACCTACGAAAAGTAAAATAATGAAACTAATTGTCCCTTGAGTTTTAAATACCACTTTACTCTCTCTTTCCTATCTCTTCTAATCCCTTCCTCTCTAATTCAATGAGCCCAGCTGCCAAACTACGAGGGAATGAAGTCGAGAAGTGATGGTCACCCAGAACTGTTGGAGCAGAAGTTTGTCTCTTTCGTCCGTTCGTGTATTCTCTCGAAACAGCGAACTTTTACGAATTTTTACGTAATGCTATTCGTGTACAGAGAAGAGTAAGAAATTTCCCCTTGCTACGTACAAATTTTGGTGCAAGAAATTTCTTAGAGCTGGTCTGTGGAAACTGTCACATCCGTCAAACCAGTGCATTTTATACTTTTTCTTGTTCACACGGTCGATTACTTTTTTGCTCTCTCTGAGAGAATTTCACCTCCGCTCTCTTTGAAATTTAACAAACCACGAATAGGTATATGTATGTAAGTGCAAAAAGTACGCGAACTGGCGAAATGCTTTCACCTCCTATTGATGAATATTTCATCCTCGAACGCACACATTCCGACGGCGGAAAAGCTGCGTGTCGTGTCGTGACCCGGTGGCTAGTTTGTTGGACTACTGTATATGGAGTACCAGGTTCAAATCCCAAGAAATACGATCAAAGTTTTCTTCCAAGAGTCTGACAAACATCTAAGAGGAAGCTTCTTGAAAAATCCCTCTGCCCTTTGGATAGGGCAGTTAGATCTTGGGCCTTTATGGATTACTTATGGGTCTACATAATCATTCTCTTCTCTATTAACTTAAGTATAGATCAACTTCTATTCATATGTATATAACAACAGAGGTTTTGCCAAAGAGTAATTAAACTGCCAAAGGTAGTCAAACCTACTACCTTTTCCTAATTAAGGAAATCCAAAAAATAAAATACAAATTAAATTTGATTACCATATATTGCAGTTGAAATTTAATTAGATGCCTATAACTTACAGAATCCCAATCAAGCACAACAGAAACCCTTAATTAGTACTTCTATCTAAAAAGTCTTTAAAATATCCCAAATGCTCACTGGAACTGCTGATGATTAATTCGCTAATCCACCCAAGTTCTCATCTAATTTCATCGTCATTACCGACATCAAATCCGTCTGAATACAAGCCACCTGCATCCACTTGATCATGCAACTACCAAATTCTAAACATCCACAAATTACATTGCGCTAGGATTCCAAAAAAATATACATACATATATCTTTGCGTATACATATGTACGTAGCCTAGACTTTAATTTTTCGTTTTGGTGTTGTGCGCAACAGATTGATCGCAGCAAATGAAAACCAAAGTGGGAGCACCAATAGTACAGAGCCAAAGCTTCCTTTATGAATTAAGACATGGGAAAAATTTGTAAGACGCTATCGGGAACCATAATAAACAGTATTCAGCCTCTGCAAATTGACTATTGCTCCCACAGATCGCGAGCTTCTCTTATCCGATGTGTGTGCCCTTGTCCATTGCCAGGCAACAGAAACGACAACAACAGCACAACAGCAGCAGCAGCAGCATGCCAAGAAGACTCCTCTCTAGACACGGCAGCATGCCAGCGACGACGACGACGACAACAACGGCATCCAAACACTGTTCAAGTGCGCACACAAACATCGTACAAGAAAAATCCCAACCCAAGGAAGAAGCTGGGTGCTGTATCTATGCAGAGTGCGCTCGGGATCTATGAAAATGCAAAACGCAGGTGGGTCGCGCCAGCAAGGTCGGATTCGATTTACATTTAAAGTGTGCGAGAAAGAGAGGGAGAGATCTCGGCTCTGCACCATAGATACATAACTTGAGGCAAAAGATAAAAAAAAAAGTCTCTAGTTGAAAGGAAATTCACCAATCCGCCATGGCTTGTGGAGAGCAGAGGTCTTGGCACATCACAACTGCTGGCCGCTAACTACCCTAAGGCCATGGACACATAGAGATGAACTTGCCGACAACACTGAAGCTGCTCTTAGTGAAGACGCGCAAATCTTTTTTACATAGAAGAAGCAAATAGCTCGATAAAACAATTAGCGCAGGAGTCGATGGATGAATCAATAGGAATTTGCCGGCAAAAAAAATGAGCTGAGTTATAAACCAGAGCCACACGATCACATTGTTTGAAGTTTTACGTTGCTGGGGCGTTTTGGCATCAAGCTCCTCTTTTGTTGTGTGTCCATGCCCTCGAAATTCTCAGAACGCATTTTAATTACCGCGAATCTAATCGTCTGCGTCACAGACAACTTAGCGCCTCCGTTTAATTATGCATAAGTGTCATAAATACACGCAACGCTGTGGATGCGCTTCGTTAGATTTAGAAAAATTATTAAAAGGACATAAAACTGTTGGATTGGAACACGACCAAAGAGGAGGTGGAGAAGGGGCGTTGCTTTTTTTGAGGCCATGCTGTGTGATTCTAATGTCTTTTGGGGAGGCAATGAGTTGCATTCGATGCAGACTTTAGATGAAATGAAGCACATTTACTGCATGTGAAATGTGTACCTAGTTCTGTAGTCTGTAGAAAAAATGTGCACGACTGGGTCGTACGTACTTGCACCTACATATATGCTGGTAGTTGGAAATGAATTTAAAAAAAAAAAATTACAATAGATTTTTGAAAATTTTTTTTTTTAATTTTGTATAAGTTTAAATGGCATATATTATTAAACATTTAATCTCGCCCACATTTCAATTTTGATGGAAATCCATTGAGTTTTAGCCGAGAAATAGCCATATTTCTAAGACCAGTTAATAAGAAAAGTACCGTTATACGTATTTTTAGCCAAAAACGTGGTACGCCATCTTATAGCATTTGCCCAGACTAACTCGAATATGAAATTTAATCAAAATCGTTAGAGCCGTTTTCGAGAAAATCATGTTTTTGTAAAATTGGCCTTAAGTAAAGTACCGTTAATAATAGGGCTAGAACGAAAATTCCAATTTCCCCTCTGGAGAATACACAACAGACCCCAGATATGAAGTTTGAAGGAAATCGGTCCACCCGTTTGGGCTGTAGTCGAGCGTACATACATACAGAGTGACGGACAGACAGACAGACAGACAGAATCGGCAGACCTACTTTTTCGAGCTTCTCTATCATCGTAATGTCAGAATTAACTGTTATCTCGAGTTCGAATTTTTGCACGAATCCAATACTTGCCCTATATTATAGGTGCAAGTAAAAACTGTTTCCGATTCTAACTTAGAGGCCTTATCTTGAATTTTAAGAATATTGACGATCTACAGCTTGATTTTTGGTAGAAAAAGATCGTCGATAAGGATGCCCTTAAACCAGAAACAGGTCTCTTGTCATCGTTTTATTATTGGAACCATTTGCCTTAATGGACGTTTGGAGTTTGGTCGTACAGATATTAGAAGGTGACCTTCCTTGTATGGATAAGTACGCCCATTCTATGAGCCCGCGTTCCCATGACACTCTGCGCAGTAAGAAAGGAGCGCGTTCCTCTTCTGTGCATCTTCTTTCTAGAATCCGATGGACTTTGTTTTATTTAGCGATGACCAGAGAACTTAAGGTCATATATGACACCTTGAGCTCTACAAGACGATGGCGGAATATTATGGAAAATACGTTGACTACATTGAATCAGGCGCACAGAATTTTTCATGAAAGTTAAGCTTTGAAACCTATTCACAAGATTTTGAATGAACACTTCGATCACCGAACCTTCAGTATAAAGTAATCGCATATGCCAAGCCCACATAGTAAGATCTGCGCCTGCCTTCATGTGCGAGGGTGTAAATGCATGATATCACGGGCAGTAAAATGTACAGTAATTGAATTTGAGGAGTCTTAAGGCAAGCAGCCAATGTGTTTCATTGATCCTCAGAAGAAACAGAAATCATGATAATAAAAACTTATTCTTACAGTAGAGTTTATTGAATTATGAAAAGTGCTCCACCTTAACCCTACATCCAGGATCTTACACTGCAAAAATTACATCAAGTCCCCATTTCGGTGAATTATGAGAAATATTAATGTAGCTCACCGTAATCAAAGAGATCCAACACCCTTCCGTGTACTCCCGTGTCTAGCTATGGGTCGTCGTTCAACTTGTCGCTCTATCCTCGCCGCCACTGATGACGACAACGAAGCACGGGACAAATTGGCACACTGTCTGTGTAGAAATTGCTCGCCTTTGCCATATGACACTTTATGAAAATTATTTATCGTCCGAGCCAAAGTGCAGCCACAGTCGACACAAATATGAAGCCAATTCCACCGTGCGTCGTCGTCGTCGTCAGCTTATGCTTTAGCCAAATTGAATTTCTTGGGAAAATTGCATTTTATGTGGAAAATGAGATAGTGTCCGTAGAATCAGAGGGACTCCTGCTGTCAGAATACTTTATTGTTGGCTGAAGCCTGGGGGTAGACAAAGATTTTCCAGATTTTAATTTTAATTCGACCAGACAAAGATGTCTCGGTCTAGAAATAATAACTTCTTTGGATTTTTGATGTTTGTTTTTTTGATATTTCTGCTCCAAGTAGAACGCATCTGTTCGAGCTGTTAACGAGAAACAGAACAGGGAGTATAACACGGAACAGGGAGCAAAAGGCACACGACGACGACGACGAAGACGACGCGCTTTCTGAACATTTGGGTGGCACAGATTATGTGACAAATCTGCTGAATTGTGGTGACTATGAAACGCTTAGCGGTTTGGAAAATAATTTGAATTCTTTACTTTTTGTTTTTGAAAGAATGTCGCTTTAATTTCGATGAAAATATTTTACACAATTTCAGAAGTTATGATTCATTAAAAATACAAATGCTTTCTGTTCAAGGAGGCGGGAAGAATTTCTTGGAAGCTCCATATGGTCGGTATTGGGTTGGGTGTTTTGGAAGAAAATGGAAGATGAGCAGAATTTTTAGGATTTGAAATTAAGGAAATTTCGCAAAATTCTATCGATCGAAAGCAATGTTGGATCATCGGAAGAGCTGCTGTTCCCAGAGAAGTCGAGAGATTTCCGGATGAGTGGAAAAAGGAAATGATCGTCATGCTCCCTAAAAAAGGCAACCTACCGTAGTGCGAAAACTGGAGAGATATCTGAGTGCTGCCTGCTGTGGCCAAGATAGTAGCTAGAATCATCAGAAGACAATTCGACTCCACTCTGGATCCTCCGCGTCGACCACATCAACACCCTGCGGATCATCATCGAGCAGTGTGTTGAGTATCCATCACCGCTCCACCTGCTGTTCATCGATTTTGAAAAGGCTGATAGTGTCAATCGGGAATTCATTTGGCGTGCTTTCCGCAGAGGAAGTCCAAAGTGGGGTTCAGCAAGGCTGCATACTTTCACTAATACTGTTTCTATTGAGCGATGTGCTGAATGCAGCCATATCAGCAGGAAATGGACGAATTCAATGGACTCGAAAAAAACTCTTGGTAGTCATTTCTTGTCGAACCTAGAGGTCTTGAGCAACGTTGAGATGGTCTCCTCCAGTCTTTCATATCACTACCTGGGTGTTAGGTACTAATAGCGAACTTTCTCTTACAGCATTTCCCAGGTAAAATGATTTGGAACAGAGGATTTGATTTGCCGGTTTGTTGATCTACGTGAGCAGTCCCCAAGGTACCCATCTACCTCACTTAATCTAAGTTTTTTTGCTTATAATGACAAGGTCTTGAAGTTAGTTTATTTAAATGTCGAGACCTGCTGTTTACAATATTGTTCAGGATGAAACACATATTTATACCTACCATAAGTCCTTTTAGTCCTCTGAAAAAATTATCCACATATCTTACCAAAATCCATTTCGAAACCGACATCGAAGATTCATTTCACCAAAAAACAAACCAATAAAAAAGATGACTTCCTTTTAATATTGTTAATAATTATTTATTTATTTCTAATCTTTAATAGTAAGACCTAGATTACATATACATATAGCATAAATACCAATACGAACTAATCTGTTATTTATATATTTATTTTTACAAAACTTAATGCAATATTTTTTGTCCAGTAAATGCCAACGTATTGCTTAGATATCCTTCGATATCTACAGAAAGGATATGTGTTACATCTTTTGTATTTTCTTATGCTCATCCTTTAACGAATTCGTCATGGTGAAAATCCTTTTTCACCGAAAGCGATTGTTGATTGTTGTTGTTGAAATGTTGATGATGCTGTGATGGTCCATTGGTTGTTGGACTTTCGATCTGAGGGCTTCTAGAGTGTTTCTCATCAGCAGCAGGTGATTTGGTTATTTGACGATCTAAATTCGGTAATGGTGGAAAGTTATAAGCTGGCCCTAGGAAGGGTGCGAAACCCATTAGATCAGAATATTTCTGAGAGCTGCCATTCGGAAAGGGGGGCGGAGGAAGACCAGGAAATGATCCTGATGGTAGATCAACAGGCTGTACGAAAAGTAAAAAAACACAAATTAGATGGATTAGACTTTTATGTCTTTAGATGTGGGGCTTGTACCTTTGGTTGTAGACCATTGAAGAATGGTGGTAAATAGGGGAAAAAAATGTCGGGCCTTCGGGAAAGGAGTTCTGAGTCTTGATGGGAGCCTAAGGGTGGTAAGTTAGGTCGATGCATAGGAAGCTCCAATGACATACGACGACCCCGTCTCGATGCTGGATTTGTCCACATGTGAGTCCCCATATGAACCTGAAAGTACAACAAAGACGAGTGTTTTCATCCAAGATTCACACAGAGACAGACAGAAACCCTGTTAACTTACCTTGAGATTGCCCTTTGTTGTAAAGGCCTTCTGACAAACATTGCACTGAAATGGCTTATCTCCCGTATGAGTTCGCATGTGTATCTGTAGGGCCGAGCTGGAACTGAAATTTCTTCGGCACACCGTACAGAAATGTTTATTGTTCGCCGGTTGTTCTTGAGAGTTTTGAAGATCCTGTTGCTGTTTTAACACTGAATTCGGAGTAAATCGTGTCGATTCAGATGATGACTGCATATGCGATTCATTAGGTAGCGATGAAACTGAAGAATATAAAATTTAGAAAGTTTTTTACACCAAAAAAAAAAAAACCGTTAACCCTTACGAAGTTGCATCTTCATGAGGGAATGTTCAGCATCACCACCAGCATTGTTCTCTGATGTCATTGTAGACGATGACTCGCCCCCAGTTGGGGATAATGGTTTTTGATTATCATTCGAATTTAATTCACTTTTAAATGTTCTTTGACTCGCTTCTAAATGTATCTCGTCATGAGAGAAATTAGATGAGTTTTGATTATTTATAGAATCCCCAGAATCGCGACGAAATCTGTGAGCCAGAATATGATGATGGAATTCCTCCTGAAATAAATTTTATGATTTGGTGACGAGGTACATGTGTGTTTTGTCTTTGTAATAAAAATATAAAACTACGATATATGAGTTTTCGTTTTCTAAAAGGTGGTAAGAAAGATGGGAATTCTTTATTACGTACGTCCGAGTGCAGCCGTTTTGTCAGCTTGCATTCAGGATATTGTGGTCAAAAGAAGCGAAATCCTCAATGGAAGCCCTGGTCAACTGGAAGAAGACGAAGCCAATAAAAATTCCTCTATACCCCATCTCATGCTTAATGTCATTGAGACCCAGACGAGTTTAGATGTCTCTTGTATAAGAAAGGCCCAAAGCATAGCTTGTCCTTAGCTTACGGCTATTAAGAATGTCAAAATAAGGACGTGGAAAACAAGGACATGCTTGCACAATAAGTAGTACGACTGCAGTGAAGGTTTGCTCATTTAACAGAGACACCAGATCCTTAACCGGTTTTGGAGCCATCTGCGAAGCTCCAACTACACTTCAGTGCTGCAGCTATGGATAGAACCAGAGACATGCTATAATACTGATCATCGTCTCGAGAAAAAATTCTCTTCTGAGACCTAACATTAACATTCGTCGGAAGGGGACATAACACGAGCTGGAATAGTATGTTTCACTTCGTAAGTTGGCTGTATTTGCATTCGCAAGGTTCTCTTGAAACCACATGTCCTTCAACTCTAACACATCTTTTTTGGTATCAAAATTTCACTGTAAGTGGTTTGGTAGCTTACGCCAGTGCCTTAAATGAACTCTTAGCAATCGACACTTGTCAACCATCGCCCTGTTGTCCGAACAATCAATGTCGCAAGATAAACTTTCAAGCTGTCTGTGCATACCCACGTTCGATAATTGTCCACCAGTTTGCCGCACTGACTGCACCTTTGGCCGTCCAATCGCGCTTTCATAAATCAAAACTGAAAAAAATCTCTGTTAAGGAGCAGGACCTTGCAGAACTAGTGCCATCTGACATGTTACCAACACAGTCTTCTGTGTAGTTGCAAGGAAGGATCCATTGGCGCCTATTCTCTGTGAGTTCCTTTTGTTTAGATTTAAGAAAAATCATTCAGGACAAATTGGAAAATCTAATCGCTCCAGGAACTATCGTTCAAAGTGAACCACGTGACTCCTCTGTTGACTCCAAGTGCCTTACTACCAATGAATCCATCTTCCAGCATAAGGTTCGTTACTGGTCAATATATCATAGAAACGAAAGGGTACCCACATAATCCAACCATAGCTCAGTGGACGGAAATCCAAGTACCTACCAAAGCATTGCAGATACACCACTCTATTCGCGTCTTGAAGGCTTTTTCGAAATGCCTGAAGTTGCCTCAGACTCTGAGTATCCAAGCAACTGAGGTGGCATCGTTCACGCAAACATCTTCAAGTCTTTTATTAAAATATACTACAGACCATGCTTATACGCAGGGTCTTTACTTTTGCGCCACATTGTCCACATAGATATCAATATGCTTTCTGGGGTCATCATGCCCTAACTCCATCATTGTCAAAACTGTCCTAAATCACATTCAATTTCATAAACTTCTGCCTTCTATTTATACACAACACAATGTGTTAGCAATAAAATGCAAAATAGAATAAAACAATTATGAAAATGTATTTCCCTTATGCCACAGCCAAAAAGGAAAGGATAAACACATTAAAATACATTCCACAATATTGTTCTCCATTTAAAATTCGATTAAGATCCACCGCACTGTTTTGTCTGTCTACATCTGCAACATAAAAATAATTTACACACAACAATAACACGTTTTTCATCTGCAAGATGCATGGCGCGGAGTGCGGACCATCATCCTCCCCAGTCCCCCCCACACATTTGGCACCCCACAATATTTTTGTTTTGATATATCGTTTATGCCGTCTACGATATGAAATATCCCATCATCTCTGGTATCTATGACTAATGACAATGTTCATTATTTTCAAAACCAACCGAACAAACAAAATAAAAAGATACTCTTGGATATCGTCCAAATTCTTGCCACTGTGTGTAGACACAATTCATTTCGACGACTATCCCCCCGCCACCATACAGAGCGGTAGAGATGAGACTCTTGTCTTGTGGAGTGTGTCGGTGCATCTGTATCGCATTGTTTGAGCCTAAATGTCCTCGGAGTAAAATCCGCCACTCCATCCAATATGAGAGACGAAGCGCGGCAACAACTAGTAGTGACTAGAGAGTCTGACAGCCAGGAGAAGGATAAAAACAGACGCACTGTCGCATCGCATCGGTCTATTGTCATAATGGCATTTTGGCTGTTTAGAACATCGGGTGGTACCCGCTCGACATATTCGATAGAAATTTTTAATGAATCGAAAATTTTAAATAATTACAGAGACCGCTGCGCGTGCAGACAGTGCAATAACACGTTCGGTTTGCGGCCGCGTAAACTACGCACGGTCGTCGTATGTTTGTATATGACAGAGAGACGCCTTCACTCGGGTGGAACTTGCATTGTTTTGGTGTGATTTTCAAAAATTCGCATATTTTTTTGTATTCGAGGCATTTTTGTCGGGTTGTACGAATTATTTTTTTTCATACATGGAATTTTTATGGGTTATAATGGGGAAAAAGAGAGATTTGTTAGCTGAAGTACATTCCTATGATTTTAGAGATGTTCTGCGTAAGAATCTAGGTCCACAATGAGGTCATCGAGGTATTTATGATTCAAAATTGAAATAGCTGTGCAATTTCACATAAACATAACAATTGTTTGATAACGCATGCCAGCGTTCAGAGCCTTAATTCAATTGTGGTTCCACCCTTAGGTCATTTTTTTTTAGGAAAACGTTTCGCCTCACTTGATGCGAATACAGTATCGCTTCGGCAGTAACCAAAGCAGTAACCGCATAATTAATAGCAATTATCAAGGCTACAGGAGGAAAGCTGTCTAAGGAATTCAAAGTCCACAGTGGGGTTCAGCAAGGCTGCATATTTTCCGCAATACTGTTTCTATTGATGATTAGCGATGTATTGAATGCGTTCTAATCAACAGGAAATGGACCTTGGGAGTATTCTCTTAACCAATGGCGGAGCCAAACTGGATATAGCACACCGAATATGTAGGTAAAGCAAAATCTGCGTTTGGCATACTATCAACAGTTTGGCGAAGTAATAGTATTAGCAATGGAACCCGCTAACCCAGGATGGCAGGATGCGCGGCGGTCGTAGGAGTACGTGGCGCAGAATAGTTGAGAAGGAGGCACGGCAACTGGAAAAGAGTTGGGGAGAGCTGAGGCATGATAAGGCGTTTTAGAAGCCCTAAAGAGGGTACCACAATAGTGCAATAGTCGTAAGCAAAAATTATAGGCCAACAAGTCACCAAAGAGCAACGCCAAAGCATGATCTTGATATGAAATTACCGATTCGCGGAAGAGGTTTTGAGTCAGTTGATGCCATACAAGAAAGTTTGATGAAGGAACTGAAGGTTAAGATTGAACAATAAATGGAGGATTTGGTCAAGCGCAACCTACATGGACTGTGCTACTAGTTCTAATGAGCGTCTCGGAGACTGACTGAAACGGATTAGTAAGAGAACATAAAGATCCTCAAGCTCTCTATAAAGACAACCAAATTCTATTCCATTGTGAAAATCAGGAAGCGTGTAAGAAGAGACAATGCCTCACAATTTTTGAATCACACGCACATTTTCAAGGCGTCGACTGTCAATTGACTTGAATATTATTTTGGGGCAAGTTGATCGATCACATGAAGTCCACTTCACATGTTAAGCAATTAAATTTGCATCCCTGACACCGCAAAACCACTTTCGTTGACCATTCACCTCAGAATAATCTTCACTATGCACAGCATCATTCACCACATTCATGTGCGCATAGCTACAAGAAATACCAAAGCGAAATTCCTAGACTCCAATGCCCCGTGGAATACATTTTTAATTAACGGCCTTACTAATCACGTCCATCAAGGCATACAAGTTACTCAATCAGTAGGGAATTCACAATAATTATTGTTACAATTCCAATAAAGTGGTTGGTTATGAGAACAGTGTCCAGAGAACCATACACATATGTATGTGGTGTGATGGGTGCCACTATAGGATGGATAGTCAGTCTTCTGGCTTCATCTCGCTTCATATATATGTACCATCCTCATCCCCCGAACAGCATTGTGTAATCAACTCCATGCCATGTTTCGAGCATATTTTAAGTGGAGCTGAAGATACCCCTCAAAACTCAAAGTATAAAAATAGATACAAAACTTTAAGTTGTGTTCTCCACATCCACTACTCCTTGTCGGGTGTCACTTTCGTCAGAATAATTCCATCTCGCACCGATGACGAGGAGGACAACTACGAAGATGAACAAGACGAACGAAGCCACGATGTGGTTATTACTTTATTGCCCAGTTGGAAGAAGGTATTAAGACTTTCCTTTGTCCTTCGATCCGGAGTAATTAATAATCTGCTCATAATTTGTTGTACACGACCGACGTTTTTAATTAATACAATAGATGCAGACAGTCACAAAATAATAACGCAGAAAGGACGGTTAGATTATGGGAGCAAGGAAATTCCTTTAAGGATTAATTAGTCATCTCTAGGGCATTGGTATAGTCACAATTGATTGACATGCTACAAGCGTGTATTGTATACAATTTTTCCAAGTAATTATTTTTTTTTTTTTATAAAAATTTAATAAGAATTAAGGAAAGGCAAAAAGAAACTTACTTTTGTGGCACAGCCTTTATCACAGATGGAGCACTTGAAGTTATCCTCTTTGGTATGAGTTCGAATGTGAAGTTCCAGTTCGGATGTATTGGGAAAGATACGAAAACAAATGTTACAGATGTTTGCCGCACCACGTAGACCAGCTGGAAAGATAAGTACCAAATTATATGCATGTAAAAAGATGCTTGATCAGAGTAATAGTGATCGTTCAGTGATTACTGTGTTTTATTTAAGAATCTCGCTAGCCAGAGTGAGATATAAGTCAGAATTTACATCAGTATATGTCAGTAAATGTCATTAAATGTCAGTAAATGTCAGTGTCATGTTAGAAACCTCCTATATTCTGAAACAAAATGAATACCTGCTCTGGATTAGTACTCTAAAATATATGTAGAGTAACTCCTAAAGCAGTGTGCGGTAAGGTACGCCTTTCGTCAGTGCAAGAAGCTCTTGAACTGCGACCGTCATAATGTGTCATTTGTCATTTCAGTGTCAGAATTTCTTACAAGTTAGCTGTAGGTCAAAAGTGTCTATTATCGAAAACAGGCTATAGGTAACTTTTATAACTTCTAAAGTTGAGTTGACTATAGCTTTACGCCTATAACCTTTTGGTTTTGTGCTGTTTGACAAATGCAAAATTCTGACATAGGATGTATTTTGTGTCACAAGTTCTGACAAATATGTCACTCGTGTAAGTATGGCATCACAGTTTTGAAGGCATTAAGCATAGGTGGATGTTAAATTGATCCACTATCTCCATAAAAGATGAACAACAATTAACAGATGAATTAAATCAAATATAAATGTAAGTAGGTACTCCTGTGGTAGCCCAACACTTACCCACTAAAATACGTGCAGAGTGCATGAAGATATGAATCGTCTTCCTCTCTAAGGTAATTAGACTTATACTTATACAAAAAATTGGTTAATGTCTGTTTAATGTTTCGAAGACAAGTTGACCAACACCCCAATCAAACATACTTTGATTACTTTTCATCTGTCAGTTATTCAATCAGTTTGACAGCGCGTACAAAACTACAAAGTACCATAACATAAATCTATATTTGCAAGACTGTTGAATACCCAAATGCTTCATACGCTAAATGTATCTGGAGAGAAAGAAAAAATTTAAAGCGCGTGGCTCTTTCTACTCAAAGACGTTTCTTTACCATTTCCCCGCTAGAGTAGGCCATAAATTTCCTGTCATTCAAGAGAAATTAAAAACTCTTCGTTCATCTTGTGCGCGGCCGGCGCACCACTTGATTTTGATTTAATTCGGGAAATCGGAATCCAACAGTACGATGTACATACATACATATACTGTCAGTCTTTGTTCGCGGTCCAATTGAATTATGGTATCTGAGCGCGATGTTTAAATGCGCGCACTTGGGTGCTAATTTCGAATCTTTACGCTCTCTAGGTCAAAGGTGACAGACAAAAAGAGTTCGTCATTAAATTCGTTCGTTTGGCATGAGTGTACGTACATATGTACGGATACGGATTTGGTTGAGGCAAATGAACGCGCCACGATCGTGCTTCGAGATGGGAATCTATTACTGGATTGTTGGGTTTGACAGATGTCATCTAAGTGAATGTGATATGTGTCACGGAGATATAAACTTTTAGCGAGTTCACATTTATCGTTTATTTTTGGATAAGAAGGGATTCTCTTAATCGGATGTTGTTGAATTTTTGTTGATTCTGATCATTTTATGGGTTCTTTTTTTTTGGTTACAGGAATTTTTTTTTACATGGATGCACTTTCTTAATATAGAATTCAATAAAACAACTGTATACACGTAATTTCTAAGGAAATGCTTATCTTTAAGGACTAAGGCGTAATTTCTGACGAATTTCGGAAAAGAAATTTCGTACGATATTTTACGGATGAGTTGACTGTAAGATCAGTAAAATTCAAGAGGTTTCGGATTGTAAGTCAAGTGAAAAAATCTGGAACACAATTGTCTCAATCTTAATCTTCTTTTCGGACTACAATTTGATGTGGCCTTAATTTCTATCCGGTTATGACAAATATAAGGGAAACTAAACCTAAGTCCTTTGCACAAGATTGTTTCTATAGTTGAAATAAATTCATGAAGAAAATTTCTCATCAGAATTTGTACCCAATTTTGTCTGACCCAAGTTCTAGATCGGCTAGAAATTTCATAAAAATTAATTGAATTGAATTTAAATGCTGGAAATTAAATGGTTTTCCTAAAAATTCGTACGAAATTTTTAGATTAATTTCTGCTTTGTGAGTGGTCAGAATTCTGTCCAAATTTTTCAGTATTCAGAAATATTTTTCAAGCACAAAACTAAAGTTCCAACTCACCAATAATTCCAAGTGGTCCAAATGGCAGCAGTGGAAACTTCGGTGGACTTCGATTGTCTCGCGCCATAAGTAGAAAATTGGGTACCAAACTCACTCCGGTGTTCTCAGAGCTTCTCTCACTGTCTGCACTTTTCGCTGACAAATCCATAACACCATTTTCATCGGAATTACTTCCACCTTCCGATTCATCGATTCTTTCTTTCGCCTCGCGTCTCTCTTCGGAATTCGCCTCCGTGGGAGATTCTTCACCACTCGCCATGGTGAAATCATCGAAGTCACCCTGTGAAGATTCCGACCTCTGGCCCGAGTACTCTGATTGTGAAAAGTCCATATTATCGGAAGTACTAATCGATCGCGTTGAGCTCTGATCCTCGGCATTAGACATTTCATTGTATTTCGCTCGATCACAATCGCCATCGTCCAGCGTATGTATCCTTATGTGCTGCTGTAAGATTATTCCATTCGAGAACTTTTGATGGCACACAGGACACTTGAATTGACTACGCATCGGAGGTTTGATTTTATGAATGCTCATGTGGGCCTTAAGGTTGCCTTTTGTGGCAAAGGCCCGGCCGCAGATTCGACACCGGAAGGGACGTTCACCTGTGTGCGTCCGGATGTGCATCTGTAGGGAACTGCGACAGGACATGACTTTTTGACAGAAAATACACTGATTTGGATCGGTGAGCTTGTTTTCTATATTATCGACGAGTTGTTGGAGTTTGGATGTCTCGGAGGTCTTATCGATTTCGATAAGGTCCTCCCAGGATTTGTCGATTAGTCGTTCCATTTGGGCGAGGGAATACTCGGAGGGAATTTGCTCAAGACTTGTAGCCGATCCTCTGCTTAGCGAAGATCGTCGTGAAGTTTTTGACAGATTTTCAGGCATGTTTTCGTCGGCTGACCTTGAAGGTGGTAGAGGGTGTGAGTCACGGGGACTTAAGGCTCGCTTTCGACGGCTGCTCGGTGGAGGGATAGGGGTTTCCAGACGTTTGACTACTATATCTTTCTTTGGCTTGTCCTCAACGAGACTTATTCGATCTTCATCTTCGCCGGCGATCGGCTTTCGAAGATCTTGTGCCTCAGTTTGCTGTTGGGGTTGCGGTTGCGGTTGGTGATGAGGTTGCGTTTGGGGCTGCGGTTTTTTTTCCAGTAGCGGAGGTGGTGGTGGTGGTTCTTTTTCGCTTCGATTTGGAGGGGGGCTTAGACGATATGGAGGCATTTGGACGAATGGGGGAAATGGTAGCCGCAGAGGTGGAATCCCGCTAGAACCAGGTGGTGGTACCATACCCGAGTGGTGGTGGTATGAAGGATATTGTTCTGCATTACCCGATGATGGTGGCATCAACATAGGCGGAAATATTTGAGTATGTCGCTGATAATGCACCTTCAGATTACCTTTGGTTGTGAATTTACTGCCACAGACATTACACTGAAAAGGTCGCTCACCAGTGTGGGACCGCAGATGGATCTGCAAAGCCGAATAGGAACCAAAGATTTTCCCACAATACTTGCAGCGATGCTTAAAGATCTCTCCCCTGCCCTGACCGTCCTTCTTCGAGTAGTCGTACTCATCATTCAAATGGTTCGCATGCACACTCTGTGAGGCTGAGTCCAGGACCTCCTCGGTACGTCGCTGCAGCATCTCCAAACAATTGGGTTCATTGGGCGGCGGTGGAGGGTCGTGATTGGTGATAATGCTCGAAGCAAATGACGAACTGATGTCACACAGGTGCGGTTGGAATGCTTTCGTGCACTCCTGCTCCTCGTCCCCGCTCGGTTTCTCTTCCTTTTTCGTTTCAGTCTTTTCTTTCTCTGGTATTTGATCAGTGCTCTGGTGAGGTGTATTTTCCCCATCATCTTCCTCCTTAATCGTAAGTCTTTCCTCCTGTTCATCGTCATCGTCATCCTCATCATCGTAATCCTCTTCGGTGCGCTGCTTAAGCTGTGACTGCAGGTGCTGTATCAGCTGCATCTGCATGAGTTGCTGTCGCTGTACATTGAATATCGTTGACTGGACTACAGCTAGATCACTCACGGCTTCGTCATAGTTCTGAGAGTTGGCTATTGCAGTGGCGGCAAATTGTGCTACAGCCACTTTCGTGTGTTGCAGTGCTTCAAGTGCAACATGACCGGTGGCTGGTAAACGTGACATCACCGATAAGTCCAATGCCTCCTCCACAACGCTATCTTCTTCGTCATCCTCCTCATCGCTCTGATGTAGGTGTAGTCGAGACTCTAGACCATCACCACCAACACCACCACCCCCGCTATTGTTATTCCGATCTGGGTCATCTTTGATGGACGACGGTTCATTGGCGGTACTGCCTCCAGAACCACTTCCACTCCTAGGACCTCGGTAATTAATTCGGTTGTGAAAAATCGAGCACATATTACTGCTGCTGCTGCTGCTTCTACTGCTCCGGGAGTCTGCAATTGAAAAAGGAAAGTAAGTCGGTTAGCTTTGGATGCATTTATTCGCGGAATTAGATTAAAACCAACGTAACAACCAGTCGTTACGCACTGTTATGATAAAATACTTTTTGAATATATGAATAGGATATGAATAAATAAACAGATTCGCATATGATTAGGTTACTAATTTTTTTTTTATATTTTTTTCTAGTTGTGCAAGATACATATGTGCTGTGCTGTGCTGATCTGGTTTATAACAGGGTCGTTGCAAATTTTCTAATTTATTGATATAAATCAGAATGGTATAACTACTTGTAATTTATTGTATTTGTTCGGAAATGATACATTTGGCGTATGTATGTCGACCGAAAGGACAATTCTATTTTTTTATAGATAAAGATAAAGATGATGGATTGAGGCGAGAATAATGAATAAATGTTTTGTATTGAATGCGCAATTATTTAGATACGAGTGGGGTGAAATATTATTTTCTTAGATGAGAACGGAAATGTTCTTGCACAAGCGCGTTATAGAATATTGACGTCTGGCGGATGTCTATTGAGTGTATAAATTTGCACTTTCGTTGTGAAACAGCCTTGGCGATAAGGACACATTAGTTTGGATTACTTGGAAGTAGGTAAACATGATCACATCTTACGCGAATGACCGATCTGGAATGTAGAGAATCATATGTATGCTATGAGGAGAGAGAGACTCTGAGTAGAGAGTCGAATCGAGACTCTCAACTTTGGGAAAATTAAAATATCCTTTCAAATGGCTTGAACATGAACAGGAAAACCATTATCGTCCTTAGTGGGCGGTACGATGGTCGTAAGACCATAATTGTCAAGACACACGCTTTAGTGGCTGGCATCGACAGATACCCAAGGAAAATGACCAAGAAGATGGGCAAGGCAAAGTTAAAGAAGAAGTTCAAGATCAAGCGATTTTTAAAGGTTCTTAACAACAATCACTTGATGCCTACCCGGTATGTTGTGCACGATATCAGCTTCGACAAGTTATCGACCAAGGAGGCAACAATGGACTTGAAGGACCCCGTCAAGAGGAAAACACACCGTTTCCAGACAAGAGTTAAATTCGAGTCCATATACAAAGAGGGTACAAACAAATGGTTCTTCCAGGAACTGCGGTTCTAAGAAGGATCATAACTGGTCTGATTCAGATCGTTCTAAAATGAAGTCAAATATCTAGGAGTAATTCTGGATAAGAAGTTTCTCTGGTCAAAATATGTAGAATCAAAAACATCCAAGTCGTTCTCAATTTTCTGGCAGTGTAAGGGACCGAAAAAGGTCCATCTATAGGGCTATGATAAGACCATTTCTGACCTATGCATCGGTTGTTTGGTGGCAGGGTCTTTTTCGTAGATGTGTGGTTGCCTCTTGCGCCAAACTGCAAAGAACAGTTTGTCTCGGGGCACGGAACCCTTTCCGAGGTTCTGCTCTAGACGCACTGCTGAACTTGAAACTTATATCATGAAGTGTTCACACAAGACTCATTGGTCAAGTATATGCCTCTGACCTCCAGGCAGAGATATTTGCGATTCTAATGACTGCCAACCACATCGTTAGGAATATGTGGAAGGGCTATAGTATCCTTTAAATACTTCCAAATGTGTTAGTAAATGCATGAGAGCCTTAAACTGTGTCGCAAGATTCATCTGGGTGCTAGGTCACACTGGTATCATGGGAAATCAGATATCCGATGAGATGGCTAAACAAGGCTCAGAGGAGAGTTTTTCAGGACCCGAACCTCAAGGCTCCCATTGATGATTGGGTTTCGTAAGAACACAATTTGGCGTAGCAATGTCTCTCCTCGATGTAGGCTGACTAAATGGATGCTCCCACACGTTGATAAGGAATCCGAGGCATTCTTGCTGTCTCTCAGCAAAAAAGACTGCAGAGGACTTATGATAGACTTAAGCGAAACATCGGTTTGCAACGCCTGTGGAGAGGATGACGAGAAAATTTATACAGTAAAAGGGGGTGTGATGGGATGCTTTCTGGTACTACAATGGACAAGTTGATGTCTGAGTGCTCCAGTAAAGCTTTTCCTATCCCAACAAATAAAAAACCAAAAACCTTTGGTCCAAGATCTTCCATTTCTTCCATTGTCAATCGAAAGTTGTATGTGTACCAAAATTCTACTTCCTTGGTGCATCCCCAAACTGAAAACACCAAAAGGGCTACAACCAAAACTTATGATCCAATAAATTTGAGTTTTTATGTTAAGTTATGCGTCTCAACATACATACATAAATTACCCCCGTCTATATGTGTATCGGAAAACTCGGTCATTAGTATTGCACCTATAATTTAATATCCACAAATTTCTCTAATCTCTTCCTTCGACGACAAATGAGCTATCAATTTTATCCGACCACCCCTTCTACACTCAGCTCCTCAATGAATTATACATTGTTAATCAATTGATGAAAAATCAAAGGAACGTCCAACAACAACAACAACAACAAGTAGAACTTTGAAAATTTATTTATTTACACAAATAAACTACTAACACCGCAATCCAATTGAAATTCAACAGTGCGCGCTGCTCTAGCTCGAAAATTGATCACCCCCGAAAAAATATTGAAAAAAAAAAAAAACAAGAAAAAATGTTTTCCCAACGGCAATCAAGCACCGATCATAAACTTAAGCAAAAGAGTGATAATAGGGTTACTGGGGCCCACAAAAACCATATCTATATGTATAGCACTAACGAAAGGATTGCTTTATGAGTATTTTCCCGCCAATTATCTGAATTTATGCACGCAGACGTGCTACGTAGATACACGTACTCACGTGATGTTCAGGAAGACTAATTAGCCAGCCAGATTGCCTTTGAAAGACTACGACGACGGTAAGGTGTGTTTGTTAAACACGCTCGCTCGCTCACCTCACCCACACATTACGGAAGCACGGACCATTATCAAAAGTTAAAAAAAAAAAAAAAAACTTCTAACGTATTCGGGAGCACCCCCAGTGGTTTTAGATACATGTATCTTCTTTTGAATTCAATATGGAATATTGAATTTACCAATGTGCTGAGTGCTGAGTTAGGAGGCAAAACAAGCTCTTGAGAGGGCCCGCTCTTATTTATACACCCGTAAGTTATGGATTTTCTTTTGTGTATCTATTGGATGTGCGTGTGGGTATCTATCTATTGATAGGCCTTTTTGGTAGATCGATTGCATGAGAGTCAATTTGATTTGAGATTTTAAATTTGATCGATCAAAAGTCATTGAGATGGAGAAAGATGTAGATTGGGTTTTTTTTGTGCCTCTGATGTTGATGTACATAATGAAGAGGAATTTTTTAACGTCATCAATCAAGGTGTATATTCATTGAATAGAGTTTGGATGAAGACCAGTAGCCGGCGGAAATGTTTGTCTGACTATTAAGCAAATAAATTAATTAGATACGTTTGTAGTACGAATAGTTGATAATGAAAAAAGCCTCCTTTTCATATTTATCCCTTTTTTTTTAATACAAAAACGAAACAGAGTTCAAGCATTATGCCTTACTGCAACTTATCTGCTTGCCCAACATTAATTAATATGAACATTTTCGGGTCGCTTCGTTATCATACCGATTTGAGTCCTCCTCGATGTCGTCGTGGTGTATTTGCGTGCATTATTTTTAGCATTAATTATGCAACCGCCGACAAAAAGGAGTAGAGCTCGAAAGGAAGCACATTGAAGGAGCAACGATACGGCCGACATGGAGCGAGACACGAACGGATAATGTCAGGGATTTATTGCCAGACGAATGCTTAGCTGCTGTATGAGTATTATTTTACACAAGTAAACGAAATATATTACACACATATGTGTACTACTTTCATTGGTTTATAGCTTAAGACGCAGTCACTGATATTTTTTTTTTTTTTTTTAATTAAAACCTGATTCAAGTGAGGAATTTAAATGTCGAAGGACGAGAATTTTTACGAGCTTATTCTGTTTTTTTTTGTCAGAGCGGGTCTTGAGGCTATTCTCAACCTGTCTCCGCTAGCCATCTACACGACATCAACAGCAGCCATCAGTGCCTTAAGAATAAGTCAGACAGCGTGGTGGAAGTCAAGTACGATAGGGCACGCGACCATCCTTGGTAGATTTTTCGGCCATGTACCCACAACAGACTTACCTTGACTTCAAAATACCATTTACCTCAGCTTACCCTAGCAGAGATGAATGGAAAGACAGCCGCATACCAAATGCTGAATCCATAGCTTTTTACACTGATGGATCAAAAATGGATCCGGAATCTTCTCCGAATCACTGGGTATATCCAGATCTATACAACTCCCAAACCACAGCTGTGTTTTCCAAGCTGAGGTCCTGGCAGTGACAACAGCGGCCCGTGAGTCTGCCGTAAGAACAATACCACCAGAAGGTATCACTTTCTTTATCGACAGCCAGGTAGCTATCAAAGCAATTACCGCAATAGAAATAAAATCCAAGCTTGTGAGGTGCTGTCGCGAAAGGCTTAAGGTGCTTGGAACACAGTACAAGGTTCTACTCTGCTGGGTCCCTGGGCACGAAGGCGTCCCGAGAAATGAAAAGGCAGATGAATTAGCAAAGAAAGCTTCATCGGACCCACTTGAACTGACCGACCTCTTCATAAGCACCCCGCCCTGCGCTCTCAGGCTTAAAGCAGGGAAACTTGCTATGAGAGAGGCGAACTTGAGATGGAAGTCCCTAGATACTTGCAAAACTGCAAAACGACTATGGCCAACTTTTGAAAAAGCAAGCACAGACGTTCACTATCCATGCTCGTGGGGATACTCACACGCCACAACACTCTACGGTACCACTTAAAGAAACTACGTCGTACGGAAGAAGAACTCTGCAGAGGATGCGACCAGTGCCCTGGACTCTAACATTCCAGGTACGAATTCCTCGGCAAGCTCTTCTTTCAGGATCTAGGAGAACTCTCCAACGCCAATAAAGACATGTTATTGCGAAATTCATCAGAACATCAGGATGGTTAGTATACACGGGTAACGAGTAAGTACAACCATGGGAAGTTGTTACAGACATTTATGGGTTAAATGCGCAAGGGGTACTTTTTCTAAGCCCCCTATGGGTAACACAATGGGTCAGTGCTGACCTGAGTGCTAACCTAACCTAACCTATGCCCGACCTTCAACCAAAGCAAACTTCGAGAAAGATGCTAACATCTTAGGACTTAGATGATCTGGATGAACTAACTTGGAATTATGTAGCTTCATCTTCTGCTATGAGCATAAAGGCGTTAGCCATTGCTTCTCTCTACAGACGAAAATGAAGTCGAGGTTGATCGAGATTTACCTCCAGGTTAGTCTATTTAGACTATTAGTACTCCATAACAATTCTACTTAATCCACCAAAATCTAAAATAGCGTAATCTCCGCTTCATTACAATAATAATATCAAAATGATATTTTGTATGCAACTAGATATTTATTTTTCAAATGAATAAATAATTAAACTCAAACACATATGTATGTAACTGTTAATTTATAGATTAAATTATTAACTGTTTTTTAATGTATGTACCTTATTAAAGTTTTACGCATGTTTATCCACTTTAAATTCCAATATTATGCGTAAAACGTAAAACAAACAACGAACAAGGTTATGAGACAATTAAACAAAACATTCCAAAGATACTATATTAAAATCTATGGAATTCAACAATAAAAATTAAAATTTATGAAATTATAAAAATATTTCTCAGAACCGCTGTTTATCTTTCTATTAATTATTGTTTTTTTTTTTTTTTCTTTTGGTATATCTTATAACAAAGGAACGTTTAATTCTTTAATCCATCTGCCTTTATTAAATGACATTCACACAAAGCATTCTCTTCTCTTTGTTTTTGTTTTTTTTTTTTTCATAAATTCATACAGAAGATGAAAGCATAGATAAAATCACACTTAAAAAAAAAATATAGATATTTATTTATAGATACAGATACAATAGAACATAGGCATCGAAAAAGTCGATTTATCGAGGGCGAATCCAACACAAGACACGGGTATAAATACTAGATTTCTGTTTAATTATTATTTTTTTGTTTAAATTAATTTTTTTACTGTTTTCATAAATTGATTTTTATTAATAACATAAATGAATGGCTATTTAAATATTCTCAAGGTTGGCATCGAACAAATTAAAACTAAAAAATTGTGCGTGCTTGTGTGTGTGTGTTTCTTTTAAGGCGATTATTAAATGAGTAATTATTTAAATTTTCAATCAGATAAGTTTGTATTAATATCTTGGACTCATATTTCAAAATGTATTTAGTCGAATGCAATTAAATATCTAAAGAGAGAGGACGATTATAAAAAGAAAAAAAAACTACTTTGGAGGCAGTTTTAATATTTTATCCTCCCACGTGCGACACTTAAAAAAAAAAATAAAAGATATGAAACCTGTTGCGATTAATAGACTGCTAAGAAACAAATACAACATGTATCTTAAATGTATGTATCTTTGCGGCAAGCGGGCGAAAAAAATGCCACGTTAATAGGTAATTTATGGTTTTAGGTTAAAAGTTAGGCCGATAATTGGTTTTTACTTTTATTTAAATGAACAATCTAGATCGTTATCATTAGGGGAAGTATTTTAATGAAAAATCTTAATAAAAGTTTCCGTAAATTTAAAAAAAGATTAAATTTATAGGTTTGAGGGTATATATATAGACATACATATGTTGGTAGCTTGTTGACCTGTGGCGACAAACAGTTAGCCGAGTAATAAATTTCAATGTCTTTTGCTCGCGTGGAAAAAATAAATTAGATTGATGAACTTGGTCGCTGCTTAGAGTGAATGTTGTTAGTCTTTGATAAAGTTAAAATATCTTAATATTTGTTGGATTTGAGGAGTGTTCATTATTTTCTTCGCTCGAATATGTTATTTTAAGACATCTACCTTAGTGGAAATGGTTTTGAGTTACACAAGAATTATTTGAAGAACTGAAAAGGATATTAGAAATAGGTTGCAAGAATATTTTAGAAATTTATTAGATGCGACGATAAGACAGGTCTTGGACAAGACATATAAGCTATACTCTAGCTAAGACATTTAAATCCGACAATGGACTCAGGCTTGTCGACTTTTGCGGCGGGACTAATCGTTGTCGTAGCTAGTGCGCGATGGCTCTGTTTAGGTCAAAAATCCGTCAAACAATCTTTCAGTAGTCTGGGGGTTCAAATTCTCAGAGTATGTGAATTCGGATCACTACCTAGTTGAAGACAAGGTACGGGCGTGAAATCAACGAAATACTGCGATTAAATTTGACGTCGAACGCTTACAATCCCAAGAGCCCATTGATCTGACTTAATTTCTATCTCTGTTTTATACCGCTAGCAGCAACTGCTACATTACCAACAAGCGATATGAGATGTCGCCTCTGATGTACTACATTTTTCCTGGGCACCTCAACAAAACCTCTAGTTTGATAAGTAATGTCGGCAAGAACATGCAGCAAAACAAAGGCACACAAACCAGCGCTGCATAAAAGGACTAAAGCTAGTCCCGAGCTCTAAGAGAAAAAAGGAACATCGACTTATCAGAAAGAAGAAAAAGGAGCATGAGAAGCGCTCGATCGAGGAGGTTAAAGAACTTTACTACAGGAATGATGTTCGAAAATTCTACCAAAAGGTAAAGACAACATGCCGAGGTTTCAAAGCCAGAACAAAGAACAGAAGACTGCAGGGATAAAAATGACAACATAGTACATAGTAGATTCGCAGTTGGTGCTGAGGATATAGTAGGAACACTTTTGCAGCCTGTAAAAGGCGATTATGATCAATATTCCGCTTTCAGAGAAAAAGAACTATTCAAAAGTGACGATGATAATCCAGACTCCTGTCAACCCGAACAGAATAAATTGAGGTATAGTGATATCTACACTCAAATACAACAAAGCAACTGGAACCGACGGCAATGTCATTGAACTGCATTGAAACAGGAGGAGGTAAGGAGCATGCACCAGCTTGAAACCTCAGCGACGTTGGCACGATCCTCAAGAAAAAAGATCATCTGAACTGTGGCAACTACAGAGGTATAAGTCTTCTCAACATCCCGTATACAGTAGATCCTGCTTGATCCATTATCTGTGTGGTTGAGGCCCAGAAAGTCCCCCCAGATAAAAACAAACCCACGAAAATAATCGATACACACCGCCTCTTCATCGATTTTAGAGTTGCTTATTATAGAGCCATGTCTTGTCCTGGCATCCCTACCAAGCTAGTCTGTGCACAATAAAGAGCTCCTAATACTTCGTCAAAGTCGGAAAGAACATCGCCGAACCGTTCGATGTCAGAAGAGGTCTCAAAGGACACCTAACATTGGCGTCTTTGACAGAATGCCACAATAGGCAGATATAATTTCGAGGTAGTAGAGGACACCAGTGGGAGATCACACTAAGAACCTCTCTTGCCAATGAGCTAAGAAGGCAACTGAGTTACAAAGTCAATGACAGTGGAATTTGTTTAAGCAAAAATTTAAATTTAAACAAAATAACCCTCCAAAATCCTTTCTATTTCGTAGTTCCATAATTAGGATTTTACATATGATGAATTCAAGTACTCACCTAGTTCTCACGAAACAAAAACTTAACCGGAAATTGCATTTGCATTAATGACCACCCAAAACTGACAATTATTCTATCGATTCACAAAACGATAAGGAAGGATTTAACAAAAAAAAACTCAGCCTAACAAAAGACAAATCCGGATACCACCACCGAAACCATAAATAAAACCACAAAATCACCGAACCTCTTTGTAAGAAAAAATCAATACAAAACGTAATACCTATACCAGGTCAAGCGATTGCCCGAAAACGGTAGCCGCAGCTACCACATCAAACTCTAATTCACAAATGTAACGCAAATTCGAAAAACCCTAAAACAACAAGGAGGCAGTCCTCGTCTGCATGTGCACCTGAATTACGCCATTTGTCTACTCGGGATTCGTGACTTCATATAAGGAGGTATCACAGCCGGAGAACTTCAGAAGAAAAAAAAAAAAAAAAACTCGGTTGATTCTTATCTAAAAGATCGCAGTTTGAATTCGTAAATTTAAAATAAATTTATGAATCAATATTCGTCGTCTCGACGCGGTCACTCTAACTTCCGGGTGGTAAATGTTTTTTTTTTTTTTAAAATGGTTCAAAAGATACAAGAGAATGTAGTTTTGGGTCGTATGTATCCATAGTTTGGAGAGTGAAGTGGTACTTTGACTTTGTCATCGATAGAATTGGTCTCAGATTCGATTTATATCTCAGTGTTGCCCGCAGTAGTTTTGATGTATTTTTACCATTATCCCTGCAAAAGAATTTTCATTTACAGAATCCTTTTGCTTGAAAATCTCAGAGTACAGTTTTGTTTTTTCCCACCACCGGATTTTAACATTTAATTCTTGACCATTAAATTTACGAGCGGTATTTCCAACTCACGAACATCATGATCGGGGAGCTCCTTTGCTCCCATACGTTTGTAGCTTGTGCTCGGGGAGAAAAAAAAAAAACAACATTTTATGAGAGATTTGCATAAATTTTCTGTAAAGGGAAGCCAGAGCCTTTCTGCTACACATACATATATGGAGCAATTAAAATCATCAGACGACGAGGCATAAATAATGGACCTTAATCTGAAATCAGAAGGAGAATGAAGGAAGAAAAACAACAACTTATGTATGGTTACGAGGAGGGCGGTGGGCGATGGTGGGGAACCATTGTTCATTCAGAGTATTGTTGTGTAATTTATTAAAAAGAGAAGGGCTATATAAAATTTTAATAAAAATACTTGTATAAGTATGCATTGTGCTGTTAAATGAACAGTGTGTACACAGAGTTGCCAGACGTGCGGCCGGTTTAACTGCGAATGTCTCCATTCTGTACTTAGAGGGGCTTAGATTGAGGTCTGGACTTTACGGGAGCCTTCGCAGCCTTTGAACAATTTGCCTCATTTTTTTGGTGTTTCTTCAGTGTCCTTTAAATATAAACGCAATGCAAGATCAGCAATGATGCACAAGCTATATACCACTATAATCAGACCAATGTGGCACATGGGGCTCTTGTCTGGTGGAAAACTATGACCACGCTATATTTACGGGACATATTGATAGCGATACAAAGAGGGTATGGGGGTATGGCCATTTCGGACGCCTTGCGCTCCACGCCAACAGCAGCACTCGGAAACTTAGTTAGTTAGTTAGTTTGTGATTATGAAAGCCAATAGATTAGAGTATAGCTCTATCCTTTGGAACGTATTTCCAGTATTTCAAAAGGAATTTGACAAAATACTGGGTATCAAAGACTTCCAGAGACCAAACGCAGTAGTGTCCCCCAATAGGGTAGATTGGCAATTCAAAGAAGATCACCTTCGTTCAAAGAAGTTCACCTTTCACATATACTGATAGATCTAAGACTAACGAGGGAACATGGTCAGATATGAACATAGTTATGGCTCTGAGAGTTCTGGCTTCACTCAGAGTTGATCAAAGCAGTGGTAATACTTGAAATGAAGTCAATATCCAAAAAAAAACAACCCCCATCTTCATTTGTAGTCATGTTATTCTCAAGTCAGGAATTGCCGCACAGTCCTAAAGGCATAATCCTTCTTACGTAGACTCTAAGAGCGACCGTGGGTGATCATGTTGTAGTGTCTAAACCAGAACTGAAGTACCTTGGTGTTACTATAGATGCAGACTTAACTTTTCAGCAACATCTACTATATGCAGCGGAGAAGGCAGTGACAACAACGGCTGCCCTGGAAAGGATCATGCGAAATATTGGAGGACCTAACCAAAGGAAAAGACTACTCCTGGCAAGAGCAGCGACATCGATGATGCTCTATGGCGTGTGTTGTGGCTAGAATGGTGCCAATAGACCTCAGGACAACTATGTCAACAGCAACGAGACGAAGTGATGATGATGGCAAAATAGATGGACAATCTACAAAGGTAGATGGACGCAGGGATTGATTCCGAATATCGATCTTTGGATCAACAGGAAAGGTCATGGATGCTTCAGAGCATACCTCCTTTATTGTAGTATGTGCGCAAAAACAGTGGAACACATAATTTTTCACTATCCACAGTATCGTGAAGGCCGTAATCTGTTGACGACCAGACTGGGTGTAAACTTAACCTCAGAGAGCATCATTAGACAGATGCTCAGCACCCAAGAAGCTTGGGAAGCGGTAAGTGAAACCATGTCTACCATCATGAAGGAGCAACCAAGCCAAAAACAGTAACGAAACTCAGCGCAGATAGCTGCCAATACGGACGAGCAGAGTAGATAAGGCTGCAGTCCTCCCTCGAGATGAAGTGCTTGATGGCAGTGCCGCGAGGATCAGGGGTGGAAGGGGAGGTGGGTTTGGTGGGTGGAAATCGCACCCACCTTCCAACGCTCTGCTCTGATAGCCCTACCCAGCAGATATAACTTAAGTTGTTCTCCTCAATCTAATTACAAGAATTCAGGGCGTTGAGGCCAGTGCGAAGGATGCGCTGATCAACCACGGAAAAGAGGTAAAGGCTCTCTTGTTCTTACTTTTACTGCCTCAGAAAAGCTTCATAATTCTAGCCTCGGTAATACGTTACAATAACTCTTTGAATATGTGATATCTGTAACGTGTAAAACAATTTAATACAGTGTCATACTCTGAGTCCTAAGGGCTTGTTGCGCGAAAATTCATGCTTAAAATGAAAATGAGTTACATAACGGCACGAAAAAAGAATAACATTTAACTAAAGTGGTTGAATTTGACATCTGTGATCTCCGGACCATAGATTTCATAGTTCAATTTGATTGTAGACACAATGATCAAAAGCAATAGACGAGACGCCATACGCGTACAACAAAAAAACAATCCTCAAAGGATTACAGAAATCTACACTCTTAGATACTTTATTTATTTTTTTTTTTTTTTGAATTAACAAATTCTTTCCTAACTTGAAATTTAAATAATTTTTTTCCTCTTGTGATCGGCCTCTGATTTTTTGCTTGTAACCATGTAAATGCAAATGGGTATTGCAATTTGTTCTAAAATAGCAAAACAATTTTTAAATAACTAAAATTGCTTGCTCAAAAATATGTTCACTAATTAATTAGTAATTTCTTGACTAACTGCTATTAATTGGACACACATCTACACACATAGATCAAGTTACCGCTCGCGCCTATTTAAATAATCAACTGTGTGACAGATATCTACTTAGAAGGCAACATACATACATATGTGATTAGGATTTATTTTTTATGTTTACAATAATTTATTGTTAAATTTTAAATAGACATTGTATAGCATATACATTTGTGTACCATGCAAAGTGCTAAACGGGAATGAAACATTCACATAAATTTAAATATTTCGGGGGCGAAACAAAATTCACTCGCGAGACCGTGGGAATTCGTACCACGGCTTTAGTTCGAAATGCATTAGCATATTTTGCAAATTTTGTGTATTTCTTGTTTTTAATCTTCTTTTGTTTTGTGATGAAAATAGGTTTGTATGTGACGCTATTTTGTTGGGGAAGGTTAAAATAAGGAACCGACACTATTTGAACATACGGTGATTATTTTTGATGATATGAAAAGTACAGATGAAATATAGCTTTCAATTTTGCAAAAAGTTGTTGAAAGAACTGACGAAGTTGCTGAAGTAGGTTATGATAGTCAACTGGGCTTCAACTGTGTCTATTACATTCCGTGGGGCACACTAGAAGAAGGCCATTTGTTTTGGGATAGGGAAAGAGTTTAACTTACACAGTCCCTTTGACTCAGCCTTATCAAGTTCATCCTGGAATATCCGAGCTAAGTCTGACCTTGCTAATAGATACATACACCACTAATAGCATCCTTAAAAATAGAAGCTTAGCAGTGCATTGCCTTGCAGAAAAACTCAGTGTAAACACACGTTTTGCGCTTCGTAGTGTCCTAAAAATAGCCGATCAATTGAACTTGATTAACCTTTAGTCTCTTTAAAAAACTTCCTAATCTCGGTGACGTTATATTCTATAATATTGACTGTCCTGTTCTACTGGAAATGATCTTCCTTAATATGAACTTGATTAAGTAAGTTCCACATTTGTATCTTCTATCTCTATTCCGTCTCGACTTATACAATCCAACATCACGAACGCTACAGTTTGGGGGATCGAATCCGTCAAACGCTTTTTGCTATCTAGTTAAATGTATAGACGACAAGCGGCTGCGTAGTCAAATCTGTCACACAGTCCACTGAAAGATCATCTAAAGCCTTAAAGATAATTGTAACTAAAGCTTATTTCCCATCAGAATGAGATCGATTTCCTTTTACAGATGTACTGGGTCTAGACTATCTTCGGATTTAAATGATTGAAAGAGAACACCACCACCATTTACCTTAATCTGGACTAAGGATTTTGCTTTCTTGGGCAACTGAGTTTCGCACTGTCTCTGCAGACCGCATGGAGAATTGTTTTGACCGCAGATGAAATACCTCTCTCTTAGAAGGTACACAGTTACCGAAGGAGAATCTTTGGAGAGTAATCGAGCATGGAACTTCCTTTGGTTTTACCCTCATAGCAAACTTAAAAGATTGATTGGGTAAATCATTATGGAAGCGATTAGAGATTTTGGTATATCTATCTTGAGATTGAAGACCCTACTGCTGCATGTCTGAAATATCCAAGTATGTAGTTCCAAATTTATAAAGCTATCTGGCAAATGGATGATTGCAATCATGGCTTTTGGAGACCGTGAATTTACAATAGGGGAAGAGATGTGTATGGATTTCATGATCTTAAGGAAAATGTACGTATTGTGTACTGAACTGCTATTATAGAGTATATGTAGATAAATAGTCAATAGTTATAATATCATCAATGGCATCACCCACTGAAAGCCGTGGTGTTACAAGGTCACTATTAGTAAGGTTGGGTCCCTCCAGCAATCCAAGTTATAGTCTAGAAGAATGCAAACCAGGCTGTATTTTGGTAATGGATTTCAAGATCAGTGTCTAGAAATTAGAAGGAGGCTGTTAGCAACACAGTCGTATGAAAAACAAAAGATCTTCTGTCCATTGCGACAGTTTGCCACAAACTCCTCGTCAAATAAGACAGTCACCTGTCCATAGGTGTGGGTGAGGTATTTGCGAAAATCAAAATCAGTGACATGAAGCTTAAAAGTGGTAGGGTTCTATGGAAAGGAAAATTCTATACCTATTAAGATGATATAGGAGAAGCTCTTGAATCCAGCCAACATTAGAAAGGCCACATAAGGTGAATACCTGTTCAAGGATCTAAGTGATCTCAACAATGCCTGCACGGCTAAGATTGGCTCCTTCATACTGAGGAGTAAATGATTCCCTGAGTAAGAGGGTGACCCACCCACCTTACACATCAGCAGCACAATGGACCTATTCCTGGTCTAACTGAATCCTCACCGAGGGCCGGTTTCAACCAACCAAGCTCATGAATCTAGCACACAGAGGAAGGCAGCGGACAAAATATGATGACATTGTGGGAAGTCTAATTGAGGTCTACGAGTTCACAAGCAGATTCATAAAAAAAAGTCCTTTCCTCACCAAACTACTCTACTGACTTATTGACGGTTCATGCCTTCCACAAGTGCAAAAATCAAAACTAAAAATAAAAAAAGAACAGTCTCTATGTCCTTGCGCGCAACACTGTTCCCTTTTCACAGCTAAAAAACTTCTGCCCTCTCCAAATTTACGTCTGCCTATCGTTTAGTTTTATTCGATTTTCTGTTGACATCTTTAAGCTCATTCACACTATTCTTTGACTACAGAACAACCTCATCAACTTCCCACTTTGCTGACACAAAGAACCCACCCGATCATCGCTAATCAGAGGTAATCAAATCGATAATGGATTTGACTTTAACAAAATTCCACCAAACGTTTGCTTCTAAAAATATCCTACTCCCATTATTTCGTATATATATTTTAAAAACAAAACTTAATGCTGTTGACAACTTACATATGTATGGCATCTACTTTGATTAGATAAACTTTTTTTTAAGGGCCCGAACACATTAAAGCTAAGCTAAGCAACGCATTATAAAAATAACAATTAAATGATGAAGAACAGAAAACTTTGAACTAAACGATACTAATTTGTATCTAAATTGAGAACACTCTCGTTCAAATATCTAAACATAGATCTATTTTATTTTTGTGTGAACTTTTATTTATATAAAAATTTTGGAGTAAGCGTGCTTGTCACACTCAAAAAAGAGACACATTGCAGAGGAGCCATCCTGTGTTTAAATAATCACATCGAGTTGTGTTTGGCACATGCTTTCAGAACTCAATACGTTTATATTCCAAGATGACACCTGTCATCGTAATTGTACCCAAGAGGGGGATAATTTTGACTTGAAAAATGTCAAACATGACAATGTATCAAAATGAGAAAAGTCACTTGTATGGGAGTATGTTTCCTGCTTGCTTGCGTAGAAATGGTCCAAGATGTTCAATGTTAAAGTTATGCCCATGAGGGAATGCAGACATATTGGCTGCGTGTTGCGCACTTGAAAGGATTTTGGGTTAAAAAAAAAATAAAATTTGAACGATGGCTTCTTAAGTTTGAAGTGAGAGTATTACTTAATTGGTTTGGTAGCAGGTGGACTTTGGACTGCAAGAAGCTCAATTTAATAGCTGATTTTATAGGCATGGTGGGTGTTGCCGTAAAGTGATGACAAATTGACTCCATCTGACATTTAGCTATTCACCTTTAACCAAGTTGAAATCAATTAACAAAGAATTTTGACTAGACAGAAGAAGAAATCACCACTATGACATTTTTGTGCTGACTATTGAGGTTAAGAAAATTTGCAAAAATAATTACTAATTGGTAAGACTCAGAGCTATTCCTTACTAGATCATGAACCATTTCGAAAGGTGATGTATTTATTAATTGAAATAAAACAGTACTGAACCCGAAGCAGAACCTGGTGGTACCTCGATATATACGCTGAATAGGATTCGCTTCGCTAAATAGTTTTATTGGGTTAGATAGATAGATATTGGGTCTAGGAAAAAAGTCAAAATCGTTAGATCTAAACAAATATCAAGAAGAGTTTATAGAAATAAGTTGGTCTATTGATATTTGAAAATCAGGTGCACTGTGTCCAAATTGACTGAGGAGACTTGTATGCAATTTTCGCATTCGTTTGTAATTCGTAGTTTTTTCGCATTCAATTATCCGATTTTGTTATTATGAATATTAAAATGGATGTGGTTGGACCTTGAGCTGTGAAATCTTTCATTTGTTTACCGAATAAGTAGGATAAGTCCAAGTATAAGAAAATATATGTTCAAAATGCTAATTTATCTTTTTTCTTTTTAATTTTCTAAAAAAAATAATCTTTTTTCCATCGTAATAAAATGAGAATAAATCCTTATATGCTATAGAAATATTTTGTCAATTAAATGAACCAACGTTCAGACGGGGGTTTGTTCTGTTTGACAGCCTTTTTTAACAGGGGTAAAAGAACTCAAGAACTCAGTAGTAGTAACTCGTACATACTCGATACTTCCAACGTAAGAATGTATTTCAATACTGAATCTACTTGCAATATCCCAAAAATTTTAACTCTAAACTTGCTACATCTTTGGTACCTTCATTTATTAATTGTTTACATTTTCTTTGACTGAATAAAGTTTGGTGAAAAAGGTAGGTACATACCTTTAATTTTATGCTGCTAATCAGCGCTGCCAGATTGGACGTTTTCCCCCAGATTTAGGGGTTTTTTGGTCTGCGTGAGGAGAAAATATCTAGGGGGAAATATGGAGTTATTTTTCCAGAGATTGGGGGTTTTCTAGAGTTTTTCCCACAGTTCCCTACAAGAACTTTGTTCTATAATTTTCAATAACATTAAGTATGTTAATATCTGTTTGGGTTCTTCAGCACCATCACTAATTTTCATCTCCTTTGAGTAGCTTTAAGCGGAATCGCGGCATCAATGATCAAGTTAGGTACTGGTTAATGTCTTCATCCAAAAGATAGATCAGTTTGTAAAGGGTGCATTAAACTTGAATTTAGTTACATTTCCAATTTCAGATTATGTAAAGAAACAAACCGAAAAAAATTGAGAGTATTGGAAACGCTACAATCCTTGTAGACTCTATCCCTTTCCAATGCTAAAGCTCCTTCTTTCGCGAAATATAGGTTTGCTGCACCAAAATTTCTTGTAAAACTACTGAAAAAGTAGTTTAGAATTTTTTTACAATTGTACCTACTGACATCTTCCTAAAGACCTGGTATAACGGATGAGTCCATCTTTAATATTTCCCTATATTACAAACTTATTATACCCTAATGATGAAACAAACAATTTCTATGGGTTTTTACCAAAAAAAAAAAGCCAAATCTGGGGGTTCTTACGATTTGTTTAGTGGGAAATATTTTGAGCATTTGGCAACGCTGCTGCTGACTAAATGCATTAAATTGAAACAGTTTCGAGCTGACTTTTACGAAGTCAATGGCGAAGAAAAACTTTACGCTGCTGACAATTAATTAGAAAGCTAAAATTTTAAAGAAATTAACTGCAGTGTGTCAAGTGTTATGACGCTCCACAGGCGTTGAAGCAATGTACAAAACAAACCAAGTACTCTAATGAAAAATAAAAACTCGATAGGTACTTGCGACAACCTGGAAACCTCCACGGAGCCCGGTTTCATCAGGTGGGAGTTTGAATGCTTAGCCTTTATTGGTTAGCACTACTTAGTTGCCACACACATTGTACATATGAGTAGGGACGTGTGTCAAAAACTGACTGAGGGTATGAGTAGATAAATGAAGAAATTTATAAGCAGCTATTCACTTTAATTTGCTTTTGCACAAAACTATATACTTACGTGTAGCAAAAAGATTTGAAAAGGAATTTGCTAGAAAATCGAAATTTGTGAATTTAAATCTGAATCGCTTTTTTAAATCTTAGTGCCTATGTATGGACATATGTAGGTAGATACATAGGTTTAAGCGAATCTTTACGTCTTGATAGTTTTCAAGACTTTTCAAAATAAGTGACTTTAAGGACTTCAATCAGTAAAAATCTTTATAATATTGTTGGGACGTAAGAAAATCTGCTTTCTGATTTATTTTTGGGATTAATTGGTAAATATTTAACAAAAATTGGCACTTATTTTCTGTTTCTTATACCTACCACACTTAAGAATAGATTTAATAAAAAATATAATAAATTTTTGAATTAATAAAGAAGACAAACCATAAAGTATTCTTCTATGTAAAAAAATAATTAAATACAAACCTTCTCGACAATCTCAGCTACTATCCATTAAAATTGATTACATTTAACTCTTTCGACGTCAGATTGTATCTTCACACAATCAGCTGATGTAAAATCACATTCGAATTGGAAAAGTTTATAAACGATATACCGTCGGCACTTTGGTGACTCCGTAAAATTTAAAAAACTTCCAAATCAAAGACTAGACTCTCATATTTGTCACTTAATTTAATATCTTTCTTATTTCTATGAAATCGACTTCACATCTACCGTTAGTTACACATGTACTAATTCTTATAAGAATTCTCTATAGCACTTTGCAAGTTCATAAAACTTATTAAAAAAAAAATAACAAGAAACAATCAAAATTCTTTTCGTACTTGTGTGTAACAATAAAAAAAAAGAAAAAAAAATCGTATACCGAACCGACAACAGAATTTACAATTGAATCTGCATTAGCAACGGACAAGTAGTTAAAAAAGTCACCACCTAGTCATCCTTATTTGGATATAAAAAAATACTAAAATTCCCTCTTTGCGAAAATACCAAAATATCCTGAAACTGCAAAAGATACACTTAACCAGTGTGTGATACTAGGAGAGAGAGCGCACCATAGTCATTGCTGCTGCTGCTTATTGAGTACTTTGTGATAGAATTCTATTCGCACACACACACTTGGTCCGCATCCAACACACACAGAGAGAGCGAGAGCGGCACCAAAAGATACAATTCTACCCCCAAAATGATATTCTTCTACCTTTTTTTTATGTTAGTTGGGGTGGTAAGAGTCAGTTCAATGAGGGGTTAGTATTCTATGTCCTTGTGGTATTTCTTCGAAGAATAGAAGGAAAAATTTCCACGTGAAAAAAAATACACACACAAACTCATCCAAATGAAGGTGGCGAAGGAGTAGGATGAGAACGTCTACTGTAATATACCACCAGCACCACTAGAGCTGACTAGAGCGCATTCGTGCGCTCGAGACACTCTTTTTGAGTGACTGTCGAGAATGAAATTGTATCTATACATAGACGGGTATATAAAACAGAATAAAATATGAACACAGTTACACAGCGAGCCGGAGATCGGGAGCAATCAAAGGACGCGCGTTCGCGTTTTGCAACAACGAGGATACACGACGACAACACAAAGCGGCGAGTATTCTCATTCTCTCTCCAACCGTACTTTGCACACAACTAACTTAAGCGCGCGCAAGTCCCATGCTCTTCACGTTTAGCGCTGGCCAAGGATTTTCTTTCATTTTTTTTTTGTTTTGTTGTCTTTGCTGTGTCTTTCCTCTTTTCTGCAAAAGAAAAAAAAAAAAACAAAAGATTCAATCCAACCACCTTAGTCGTGGGGGATTCCAATTCCAACCAGCAAGATGCAGCAGCAGCAGGCGGGTGTATCTACTGTATTGTCATTTTTATCGATAAAATGCATTGTCCGGCAGTAACAGGTATATCGCGTGATAAAATTCAACTTTTCTTTCCGCAGATACCAGAATTTCGCCCCATAGACACAGATGCAACAAAACGCAGCAATCTTACACCCATCAGCGAATAGGCATCTTACCATTTACATATCAATTCCGTTTTGTTGTTCGAAATTAGTACAATTTTTCGAACATCAACATATTAAGAGAGCGTGAGGATAACCTGCCGAAAAGAGAGTGTGGTGGGTTTTTTCCCCGGCCCAGTATAAGAGTCAATTTTTTAGAGAAAGATATTTTTCTCCCTCTCTGTGACTGTGAGATATATTTCCTTTTCGTTTGAGTGGATCTTTTTTTTTGTTTTCTACACCTTTCCTCCCCACTTCTTTCGAAAGAAAGAAAGAAAAAACAACTCTATCGTACACAATCAAAAGCATCTTTGGCTTGTGTATAAGTCCATGGGGCTAGCAGTCAGTTTTCATATTCGTGGAAAATTATGACAAGGTTAGGCGGAGCGAATCTTTTTTCTGTTTTTTTTTTTTTAACATTTGTCGCACTTCTCTCTCGCAAGTTATATTGTTCCCAGGAGTATCGCATGTGTGTGCGTGTGTTTGTGTGCTCGGGAGTATATAGATGAAAAATTAATTCCTCCATCTACTTTCATATTTCATATCACATTTTCCATCCCTCATACGGATAAGATACGAAAACGAATAGCGACGGCAAATCCAAATACAAATATGAAAACTGAAAAGTTTCGGTCGAGTTTGATGAAGATTTTTGAGTGGTTGAAGTTGTGTATATAGATAGACACACAGATTGTTGGAGGGTGGTAGGTACATATACTGTAAGTATATGGCAGGCAGCTTTTATGGCGCACCTTGTACATAAGGAAGATGTATTCATTTCTTTTAATATTCATTGTGGGAGACTTTATGATTTGTGGATTTTAATATTAATGATGAAGAGGCGGAGTCTCGAGTTTCAATAGAGAAAGAGATACAATTTTTTGTATATTTTATGGAAGCATATGATTAATGCAAATATGGTGAAATGTGAGTGGTTTCGGAAACATGTTATGATGAAGCTGTAAAAAATGCTTAATCGGGGTTTCATGCAGTAAGCTGTATTTGCTTATAAGTTTATTAAAGCTATAAAAACCAATTTAGAAATGTGAAAGGTATCTAACAAATAAATGTTAATTTCCATAAATAGGTGCTTTTCAAGTGAAATGCGAATTCCCTGTGTATGTTTGTCAAACATAACTTTTCCCTAAAGTATCCCAAAAGAAAAGGTGTAGGAAGGAATCATCGTTCAATAAAAATTTTCCAAACAAGAAATGCATACGTTTAAACGGTTTTAGGACAGCTCTTCAAGGCAAATATAAATATTTCCACGGGTTACAGTTTTGCAGCGAAACAAAAATCATATCCAACTGTCACTCGCTCTTAATGACGAGGTTACTTGACAGTCATTCTCTTGAAGTGAGTAGGCATTTGCTCACTGAATAAGGAGTCAAGTTTTGAGTAATGCCTTCCATTAGATCGCGAAAATGTAAACGAAATCCTGTTCGAATATGGAGAAGAAGAGAGTTCTCACGAGTGAATAAGAAATTATCTCCTCTCCTCATGCGAATTTTATTGAAAGAAATTTCTATGGGCTAGTTTAAGCAACCTGTCAAATCTATCTAACAAGGTTTTTTCCATCTTTTTAGCTCCGACGTATACCTATTTACATGTTCCTAGTTCCTATTTCCTTTACTTGTTTAAGCTTCTCTCTTTTAACTCTCACACAACTTCGTCCGAAACTATCAACAACTTTGAAGGGCAAAATATAAGACCTGTCATCGCAAAGACTTGTCAATGCAACGAGGTAGGTATGGTCTAGTTCTCCAACATTCTGACAAATGTTTCTAGGTACGTTCCTCATCTCAGTTCGTTCTTGAAAATAATCTTTTTACTAAGGTTCTTAATAAAATAAAAACAGTGACCGATTTTGGTTGCTGATGTGATAAATGCTTTTACTACAAGTTGCGTAAAGCACATATGTATGTACCTACCTACCTACTGGAATTCTTTTAAATGATGCGGAACTTGTCAAATGGAACCATAAAAGTGTGCTATCTGGCAATAGCGAAGAATAGACTGACATGATGTGATGTGACTTAAGCTCCATTCATAGCTCAGCGACCAGTGCATAAGAGAACTTGTGAACAAATCATTGTTATCTCATTTAAAGGCAGACAATTGACAGTTTAACTATTCGCAGAGAAGAGTGCTAAATTTATCTATCTATTTATAAAGAAAAAGTTAAATTGCAATTAGTTTTTAAGAAAAAATCGAAAATTCGCTGATTTTTCCGCTTCTTACCTACGAACTGTCAAATTTCATTCACATTCCACAGATGTGGAACGCAATCCACATTCTTAATTCACGTGACATCTGAAGTATGCTGATTGCAACGACTAAATGAAAAAGTTTTTGCAAATGCAATGTCAAAACGTTCGAAAATTCGCTATTTCGTAGGGTAGACTGGGTGCGGTTGAAACACAGGACGGTTGACACAACGCAAATATCTCAGAAACTGTTCGCGCAATGTGTATGAGTAGCTATTCCCTGGTCGCTGAGCTGTCAACGGACTTTTAGTGGTACCTACACTATTACTAAAAAATATACATACATATCTACTTTTTGATGAATAAAGAGAGTCGGCAAAACACATCCTTTGGGAATCCTAGTTCCTAGTGCCACAGTGAAAACTTTGAATTTTATCAAGGCCCCAAATTTTGTTTTAATTTTTTGGTGTGCTACGACATTTACATCTAAGAGCATTTTTTTAATATAAGTAATTCAATTCGTTTTCTTAGAGTGTAGGAAGTAGGTACCTACAAATTAATTTATTTTAATGAAATATGCTCAATTATTCTTGACATTATTCCGGCAATTATCTGGTAAGTCATGAACGTAAAGAACGTCTGTTTTCACAGGCTTGCATTGAAGCCAGCTTAATGCCTTTGAGAAAACTCTGCGCAGATCTGAGAAGGTATAAGTCAGAGGGTATTTTGCTGCATACCAATGGCTGAGTTGCCCGAACTTCATTAGCTTTGGAGTGATTGGACTCCGAAAATTCTCCAAAGGAAGGCGAACGAACCATTTCCATACGAAGTTTCACATTATTTATCTTTATTATCAAATGCAAATAACCTTACAACACATGTAATTACACCAAAAAAAGCATATGTACCTACAAAAAGGTATGTGTACCTCGGTTTACAAATCAAGCTTAAACTGTCATCTTTCAAATGATCGTCGGCATTGCTATTGAAAAAGCCACGAAATTTTTCCTGAACACTCAACTGTCACAGTTCAGATCAATTTCAATTCTCCTTTCCGAAAAAATATTCCAATACTTACTTACTTACGCCCTGTACCTATCCTCTTGTAGGTCCTAGGACTTCTACAATGCCTGTGCGCTATCCTGTGCTCTCTCCAGTTGCCGTGCTTCCTTCTCAACTGCCATCCTATTCCAATAGACTTGAATAAATATCCAAATCGCCATTATTAATATCTATACCAAAACACCACATTTAATTTATGCTGAAAAATTCAAAATGGCAGAATTCAATCCGAACCCTTTGCCATGTTTTCATTTCCATGTCCTACCCAATAATAAATGCATCCACTTCTAATAAAACGATTTTCCATGTTTTCATCATCATCACACACCGCGCTCGGGCCTCATCTATTGTCATCCTGATTATCTTCCTGCGTTTTGAAAAAAACAAAAATCCCTTCCTTCATCACCCAACCATTCCACGCACACACACAGAATATGTATTTTATACTTTGTGCTTATTAATAATTCAATTCAATCTCCCTCCCAGCGGTATGGTTGATCATCAAGCCGACAGAGGAAAGAATAAAATCCTTCCAAGGGAATCCGGTTTTTTTTTTTTGATTTTGATTTTCATTCATAACACATATGAATGTTTACAGGTAACCAAAATTCGTATATAGAATCTCAAAAAGGGGTTCAAACATACATATGTAGGAAAAAAAAAAAACAATAATTAGCTATAGGGAGGATTAATCGTCCTTGCAACGTTTTATTTTTTATTCAACCGCCTTAATAATATATAGAGCGTCAACAATCGCATAAATCCACAAAATTACTTTCGCTCAACTGAATTTCGATCAAAAAGAAGAAATAAATGTTACGAGGACATGCCTACCAAGCATGTCCTTGTTATTATTTCATCTGCGTATCTGAGCTGATCTTTGATCTCCTTAAATTCGCATTTGATGCGCCCCAATAGCTATGTAATAACACATGTACACGCAATTTCTGTTTGTTTAGGTTTTGTCACATTTACTCGTGTTTTGTCACAAGGATTCAGGACTCAGGATCGAAGTTATTATTATTTCTTAATTTTGATGAAATTTCTTAAGGATTATAGCGACGCATTCACTTGGATATAATTTGCATTTCCAGTAGTTTTTCTGTGAGAAAATTTTCCAAATTCTGCAAGGATATACTTGTCCTGAATAACTTTAATTTTCTCTTTAAAACACAATGACATTTAGGAAAATCAATAATTCTTTGTGTCTTTGTGGCGGTGGTATCGAACGGCGACGACGTCGACGAACGATGGTGGTGTCGATTTTCGCAAGTCTGTGACCAAAATTGTTCCGGTTGATCCTTTCCTTTTTATTTTGTCTACCAAAGCATATATTAACACACAAATACAAGCATTATATACCTACTATATAGGCTGACATTGAGTTACAAGAAAATCGATTAGGTTAACAGCCAGTTTGCCTGTACTGAACGTGAACACACATTTGCAACAATCGAAAAGAGAGTTCCGAGTTGTCGAGCTCTCGAGTTCCGGGTTCCGGCATGGTTATCCTTGTTTTTATTTCTCATTGTTTCTCGTCTTATTGTGTTCGCTTTTAGAGGCCATCTCCAATATAACTAACATACGCACATACTACAGTCGCACATAAAACGAAGGGGGCTCCGGGTCATCCTTTTAAATACCCTTGCAAGGAAGAAACGACATCGTCGACGAATTTCCAAACACTTTAAGAGAAGAGGAGACATTTAGTTGTACACTGGCGCTCTGGCTAATAAAAGGACAATGGATCCACATCCACCACACACCAGTCGTCAGTAGCAAAACGAACAAAAAAAAAAAACAAAAAAAAGGACAACAAACCAGCACATAGAGAGCGAGAGTTGTTTCTTTTGCTTTGGTCCTTTTTGCTGGTTGATTTCATTTGTGTGTGAAACTGGGGTTTGTCTTCTTTTGGTCCTTTTACCGTATTTTTGGGCAATTGTTGCACTTGAAAATCGATAGATGTGATGCTAAACGGGGTTTGGGGAGAGCACTCGCTTCTCTATAACCCGTCATCACTACGAGGAAGAAGAAAAACAGAACTTGAATTGGAATTGGAACTCGTAGTCGTAGTCGATGTCACACTGGGTGGGTGTATTATGTTAATCAGGTCAATGACATTTTTGTCGTTGTCGTTGTCGGAGAAGTAATCATCATCGGACGTCGACTCTTTTAGTTAAAGATACAATTTTGTTTGGCTGTAGATTGTATACATGGCCTACTGAAAGTGTTTGGTTCTACTAACAAAAAATACACAGATACTTTTTTTGTCTGTTTAAACACTGTTTGCATTTGTAATTAGAGCTGTCGGAGGAGAGTTGTTGTATTGGCTACTGGTTCGATGTTCTTCCTTTTTTCGAGTTTGCGATAAGTTAGCAGTGGAATTGGAAATGGATTCACTTTCTTTTAGAAAGCTGTATGTAGTATCTATGGTTTCCGTCTGAATTTGGGGGATAGTTTGTCATGCAAATTTCAAGTTCATGCAGACATAAGTATCTACTGTACATATAGACAAGGTAAAGGACATTTAAGGGTTACTACTTGCTCCTTCCGACGGCTTTTCTTCAGATCAATTAGTAGATGCGTTTGAAAAGGAAATGGTTTAAGAAATGCTGTGGTATGAAGAAAGTGCATTAGAATGGATGGATTCTAAGCCTGAACTCTTTGCGAAAATCACTTGAGTTCGAGGCTAACATTCAAAAGGAGGTTCAATATAAGAATTCCTGACGGAGCTTACTGGAAGAAGTGAGAACCAAGAAGAACAATGAGTTGACGTTCTATGCCGACGGTTTTAAGATGGACGTTGGTACGCGAGCCAGAGTGAAGCTCTAGGATATAAGCCCTTCAAAATAAACGACTACTGCAGCGTCTTTCAAGCCAAGATCACAAGCCATCATACAGGGCTCGTTGGAAAGAGGAACACTGTCTATATAGACAGCTAGGCAGCCTGGACTCTGCTGTAATAAGATCAATGCTTGTGAGAATCTGAGCCCAAGCGGTGACCCTCAGCTGGGTACCAGGGCATATGCATATTAAGCACACTAGAAAAGGGTCAACGCTGCATCTATCGCGGGGCATTTTCTTTTGTAATAGAGTAGCCCCAGTCAGTTCCTTACGAAAGAAGATAGAAGATGAAGCCCTCAGTGGAGCAAACAGACGCTGGGTTCATCTGGACAAATGCAAAACGGCCATTTCTTGTCGGATCTGGAGGACTTAGGCATGGGCCTTCCGTGATTCATATCACAATCTAGGTGGTAATAATAGCGAACTTTCTCTCACAGCGTTGCCAGGGATGAATGATTTGGCACAATGGACCCAATTTGTTGGTCTACGTGAGCAGTGGCTTACTTGTCGCAAGGCACCCATCTAACTAACCAAATCTAGTCTCTGTTAAACTTATATGGAATGTATCCTGCGCCACCTGATCTATGGTTCATATGCGACGATCCTGAAGACTAAAACAGTCGCACAGCAAGAAATAGAAAGACACTTCCTTTTTATTTCTATACCGTAACAGCTCCTGCAATATTCAGATAAGTTGATGCCCAGTGTGGTTGTCGTAGATGTATAACCTATAGCTCCAGTCCGATTAGTACACTTGTCCTAATAATGGTTATTCATCGACGACAAGCATTTTCTTGTTCATTGTTGGCTATAGCTGCGTTATACTACCACTTCCTTAGTCCAGGGAGATGAGAAGACTGACGAACTGGCAAGAGGCAGCTCAACATCGACCACAGAACCAAATCACTTATCCGAGTACATCTCGCCCTGAGGGCACAAGTCAGCTTGCAGCTGGAAAAAACACACGAGAGAAGCCGATCACAAGTTGAAATCCATAGAGACCTGTATCGTTACAAGGAAGCTATGGTCCATGCTTGACAAATCAAGAACCGAGAGACTTGTAAGGAAAGACAGGGTATCCATTTGCACATTCGTAGGTATCGTCACTGGCACAACACTCTGCGGTATCATATGAGAGAACTACTATTGACTGAAGAGGAGCTCTGCAGAGGCTCTGGTGGTGTAGAAGCTATTGAGGACACTATCCATGCCATGCCATGCAACTGTCCCGGGCATTGTAAGTATCGATAGAAGAGCTTCAGAGTGACAAATGCCTCGAGAAGAACTACGTTCAGCTACTAAAGGCAAGTGACAACAATATAGAATGGTTTGTTTAACCTTGCTTAAATAATACTATATTTTCCGTTATAAGGATTATAAATTACCCACGAATATATGTATGTATACACTAATTTGTCATAGCAAGCACCCATAAAAAAGTAAATACCTCGTAACAGTGGCACGCACAAAGCATGCACTCTACCATTCATAATAGCACCCATTGTCATCTGACCCACAAAGGACAAACAATAAATATATAGGGAAAAAAAGAATCCTCAGGACGACGACAGATTGTTAGTTCTTGTGTGTGTTATTGAAATTTAATGCAACCAAAACATTTCCTCTATTATTGACTGTCATCCCTACAAATAATAATAATAAAAAAAAAAAGAGGACAAGCAGGATACCTTAGCTCGCTTTGGGCAATTGTCATCAATTCCCAATTCCACCCTGTCAATTTGTCGTATGCCCTCAAGGATATCCCTCTCACCAGCAATGTAACCAGCCACTGCTACTAAGTGCATCCTCTATGTAAACATATGTCCATTGCAGCAATCATTTGTCGCGCAATAACTTTACGTCCTCAATAAAAACAGGAACAAAAAAAGGACCTTTTTTTAAAAAAAAAAAAAAACCTCTGTTTCTCCTCCAATCGATTGCAGCACTTCCTGAGGGAGCGAATATACTGCAGATACACAACACACCCAAATTCTCATTGATAGATATGAAGAAGTTATCGATTTGTATGCGCGCGGATACCAATTGCTGCCGAAAGGAGATACCAATACCGCTAGCCTGAGGCTCTCCAGTGTCGTAAATTCTCGGAAATGGTAACAAATAAATAACCTTCATCGGGTTCCGTTTCTTTTATTGTATCCTTTTGCGGATCACTATCACCATAACCACACCGGTTTATCCGTCGGCGGTTTTTTTTTTTTTTTTTTTTTCTCTTTCCCATTCGGCGGGAGAGCTCTAATTCACTTTTGAATTTTATGATTTTTCTGAGTGATGTTTTGAGTTATGAATCGACGATCGACGGAAAGACCAACTGTCCTAGGTGAATTCCGTTCGTCTGACCGAGCTTCTGCTGCTAATGGTATGAGCCCATTGAACTTTTCATACTTCCTTATGGGCATTTAATTTATATTTTTTCAATGGGTGCATTTATGGATCGTTACAAATTAGTCATGATGGCTTTTTAATAATTTGGCTGCGTTTTTTTTTTATATATATTTTTGGAAGACCTCAAATGGAACGATAAAAGTTGGTAATTTATGATTATTGCTGAAAGAATTGAAATTGTCGGACTGTGTTCGGTATTGTTGCTGCCGACAGTTGGCCGAGGGTGATGATGATGATGATGGTGATTGACTTTCGATCATTTGGTTCACAATTTGGCAGATGTGGTACTGTTGGCAAGGAATTAAAAGTTGATTGGGTTAATTAATATATTTATAGGTTATGATGACTCATGAACAAAAAGATATACTACCTACTTGCGAACAACACATATTTAAATAGAAACATAATCGCCATATGTAGGTTACGTACATATACGTATATATGGCGTTCTTGGTGGAATGACAGAATTATTCTTCCCTGAATGAGCATAGTTCTATGTCAACTTCCCAAGGAGTGCCTGTAAGACTATCGAATCTATCTCTGAAGGGATTTGGATGCATTTTCGCTCTTCTACTTACTTACCCAGGTAGACCTGGGTGCCAACCAACAAGCCGTTTCACATAGTTCGATCTTTTGCTAATTGCTTTTAGCTGCGCACTCCAAGTTGGTCAATGTCCCCTTAAACTTTAACGCGCCACCTGCGGCGACGAGGCCCTTTACTGCGTCGTACTTCCAGCTAAGATTCCAAAACAGTCCGGACCGGAGCATTGGTGTCAATTCGTTCTACTTATCCTAGCCATCTCGACGTGCAATGCGCTCAGTTGTTTTTTTAACTAAGTCGATGTCGATGTACTATTATCCTCCAAAACTCGTCCCTTCAACGCGAACAGGACCGAATATCTTACGAATAAATCTTTCCCTCAAGGCGACCAATTATACATATATTCATTCGCTTCCAATAAAAGCCAAGTTTCAGCGTCGTTAAGCAGGACTGGGATGATCAGGGTCTTAGATGGAATCCTCCTTAACTCGTCAAGATAGAACCTTACTATTGAATAGCCTTACTTGGCTATAGCTCGTCTCTATAGATGCTGCCATAGGCGGCATTAAAATCGAGTGTAGATGTGGACTTCTTGGGTTTTCTCAAGGATCTGCCGGAGAGTGAAGATTTGATCGATGGTGGACTTATATAGTTACCATACAGCCAATCAGGTTATTGATAAAATCAGGCTGCGTTCACACAGTATCAAGCAATGTCGAGGAGACTGATGCCTCCTTACTTGTAGATCAGGCAAACCATGCTGAGATTCCATTCGTGTGGTATACACCCGTCTAACCAAATTTTAAAGATGAGTTGGTGTATGCTCTTCCAATTCATCACCAGCTGTCTTGAATAGTTTCGCTGGACCCAGTAGGTTTGTTGAATATTTATATCCTCACTTCGCTTAGGTCAGGTGAACGGATATATCGGCTATCATCCCAGATGTTGAGTGGTTTATTCTGCCTGACAGTGATGATTATGACGGTTTCTATTACCTATTTGGAAAATATGCACCTACTCGTACATATAGTCCCCACTTTCTTCTATTCGAACAGAGACAGTAGCATAATTTACTTCCGGAATTCAACGAAATTTAAAACCATCGGTGAAATAAAATATAATAAATTAATTAAATTAGCGCCAACAACAACAATCGAATCAAAGGAACACTGGAGGGGCAACATGGTAACATGAAATCCCTTCAAATGCGATTTGTCGAAAAAGTAGAAAAAAAAAAACAAAACATAAACACAGTCACTAACAAAACGAGTTAAAAAAAACTTTCTACATATTATACATTTAATTCACTTCAATGTATTGCATTATTTATGTAGTCAGCAATTATGTATGTACTTATATATAGAAAACAATGTGAATAAGTAAGAGGAATCGCATAATAATACAATTTGTAATCCGCGGTGTGTACTGACGAGCGTTTCGTTTCGTTTCGTTTCGTGTGACTGTGCGATTAAAGGCACATCGTAAAGTCTCGAAGCCATAGATAAACCAGTGTGTTATATTGAAATTCTTGTGTAATTTCATTTCTAGTTTGGTATTAAATGACGCCGTTGATACAGTTTGAGATATACACAATTTTATTATAATCACAATACAATGTTATTGCTGACTATAGGAGTTGATTGTAGTGACTTTTACAAAGGGAAGAGCTAAAGGTACCTCACCTATCACCTATCTCACCCTTTCAGTGGTAATTTACAATATTAATAAAGCTCAAATGACGTCTGTATGTCTGGGGCTGAGCATTTTCATAGGCATTGTAAGGATTTAATGCATTTAAGGTGATATGGGGGAACCTTGTGCTCACTCACAGGATTTTTGATACAAATGAAGTGAGTTTATGAAGAAGGGTAACTTAAATACTTTTTACTGAATGTGAATGTGCTGTCAAGGCTTTTTGTATTAGACTAGTTAGATGGGCTACTGTTTGCTAAGATAGATCTTTCGAAAGAACAAACTGTCAGATGAGCTTTAATAGTGTGCTCTTTTGGCATTTTTGACACATTCTATCAACAAGAAGGGGCAATCAATACCGTCGAATTGGACAGAACGTCACAGTGTGCAGCTAAAACTTCGAGGTAGCAAGGGACTTTATCTATTTACATTAATACCAGAGCAGAAATCAAGCAAAGAATAAAAGCCTTGCCATCTGCTGTGTTTTTTAAACATTGAGAGCGGATGCAGATATTCTTGATCGCTTCGAGAGAAATATTTCTGACGAATGGAATCTCAGCATCATTTGCTTGATCCACAAGTTAGGAGATCCTCTCAAATGCGCCAATTTTAGAGGCATTAGTCTCCTCAACATTGCTTGATACTGTGTGGACGCAGCCTGATTTTATAAAGAACCTGATTGGCTGTATGGTAACTATATAAGTCCACCATCGATCAAATCTTCACTCCCCGACAGATCCTTGAGAAAACCCAAGAAGTCCACATCTACACTCATAATTTCTTTGTCGATTTTAAGGCCGCTTAAGGCAATTCAATAGTAAAACTCTATCTTGACGAGTTAAGGAGATTCCATCTAAGACCCTGATCATCCTAGTCCTGCTTTACGAAAGCGGATGCAGATAGGTATTCTTTGTCGCTTCGAGAGAAATATTCTTCGTTAGATATTCGGTCCCGTTTGTGTTCAAGGGATGGATTTTGGAGGAGAAGATTCAACAACGAACTATACGAGCTGTCCAGCGACATTGACGTAGATAAAGAACAGAGTCTGAGATGGCCAGGTCAAGTAGAGTGGACGGACACAAACGCAGTATAGGGCTCACGTTGCTTCGTTAAGCGTCGGTTTATTTCATGCTTCGGTGTTGGAGTTCCTTCTTGAAAGGATCTGAAAAGTACAAAGGTATATTAAGAGCAATCATTTTTATCGGCTTAGAATTAGGATGAATTTGATTTCCTCCTTTTGTTTTGTCTTGTACTTACTGAAGGCACAACACGACTTTAGAGTTTTATATCTACTGACTGCTCTTTTAAATTCAAGTGATTTCTCAATGGAGTTTTGGACCACTGGTAGAAATTGTTTGGATCACTTTCCTGCCAATTCATTATTGTGAGCCGGGACGCACCAAAGCCTTATTTTGTATCTTCTGGAGAGCGCTCCGCGCTCCACGAAGTAATTTTCGTGGACTCTTCTGTTAGCGCTAGAACTTAATCTTAGAACAAACACCAATGGTACAGTCAAATATATTAGAACCCGCAGGCAACTTACAGCAGTCGCTATAGTATAAACAATTAGTAATAGTGTTTGCTTGGTGATGAAGGGGTATAGTGGGAGGTAGTCTGCGACGTCGTTTAGGTGAGTCCACCTTGTGATATGGCCCATATGGTCCCCTTTTTAAAGACTTAATTAAGCAAAGGTATAACATTCATATGAACATACTTAAGAAAGTATTACCGATTGAATTAGATTCTGTTTCAGGCAGTGCCATCAACACATCCCCTAAAAACAAGTACATCCCTTAATCCCATTTATATAAAAAGAGGTAAAAGACAAAGTAATACACGAAACCTCCTACCAAAAGAAAAAAAAAAAAACATCCAAAGACCACATGTGGTGTGGAACTTTACTGACCGTTGATTTGACTCGTGTTATTGTTCCTCCTCCAGCATTCACAAAATGAATAAGAGCGTTTTCCAAAAATTTAATTGTTGTCTTCTTTCAAATGAAATTGAATGAAAGGGATTCTCGTAAAAATTTTAAATTGCCCTTAATGGACACCGTACTACTGTGGGTAGGATGCGCCAATGAAGGGTGCTGCTGAGAGACATTCTAGTATTGCAATGTGAATGGGTTCCATCCTGCTGCATTTGGAACGTGCCATCTTGCCATCATTTTTCGAAAATGGCAAAAGGATGTTCTCTAGCGCGCTATAATGACAATAAGGGCGAACTACAAAACTAGATACTATTTTTAGAAACAAAGAAAAACTAATTTAGAATTTTAGAAAATTTATGTACCGTTATGAAATGTCACATCTGCTCGGCGGCGGCGTTGAGTTGTCTGTCGTGTGCCCGAAAGTGAAAAGTGTGTGGGTGTGGTGGGAAGGGAAGGAATGTCAAAACGAGGATGCGTTAGCCGAGGTTTTTAATGTTGATTGGGATAAGTGATATATTATTGTGGGTGGACACTCTATTCAGGATGCGACTGAATAAATGTCATTTTCTAGGGGTTGCATTGCAAGCATTTGAGAAAGAGTAGTAGTAGTCCTTTTTAACTTAAAAAAATAAGCTGAAAATTACTTCGATGCACGGAATGAAATTCCCATCAAATCGATTACTTATCAGGGGTAAAAAGCAACTAATTCAACCTCGCCTACTTTTCTAATTAGTCGCTCATCTCAATTGCGTCCGGGGCACGTCCCAACATTGTCCGCTCTTCTTCCTTTGGAACATGTCACGAGGCTAATTGAAGGCTAATTAAAAATTCTCCGTAAGTTTATTTTTTGTTTCTATTTTCGTTTGCCTTGTCTTATCGTTTGTTTATGTATTAACGTCTAACTCAAGGATCGCCAGCAAGAGCAGTAGGAATAGCTGATCCTCTGCAGCGATTTCAATTCGGCCAGAGCACGAAATTGTCACCTATCATTTGAGTATCTAAAGTTGTTTCCCCCATTCGTTGAGTGAAGCGCGGCTTCAATAGATGACGCCGATATGTCTCTTAGGTCTCTTAGGTCTCTTAGGTCCCTAAGCCACCTTAAACCCAAAGCAAGCCATACACATATATCTTATCGCCACCCAAAATCAGGGATGCGACGAATAACGAGCATGGAATAAATTACCTATCAAACTGAAATAGTTGCTTGGATAGATATCCGCTGGACGCGATGGATGCAAGGACCGGGGCGTTATGTGGGGCATTAATTTACGTTCTAGCTGCATCTAATATGGAATAGATTGACAGAGCGGCTTTTGTTATTTGCTTTGTTTTCTCCATTTTTTTTTTTTTAGTTAATTTAATGCCCCTAGCATTGTGGCACATAAAAGTTAAAGGGACTATATGTTTATTTTATTTTTTTTTTTTTTCTGTATGTGTGGGTTGCACTATGAATTTTTGATTTTTCCTTGTTCTTGGGTTGTTCTCTTAATTTTTTATTTATTTTTTTTATTGTGATTATAATTTTTTTGTTTTGTTTGCATGGGACCTTTTGGCTTTTATTTAATTTTCGAAACAAAATTTAAATAAAATATCAGTTTCTCGTGTGTTTTTTTGGGATTCAAAGTCGTCGAGGAGGAAATCTGAGATGAACGTAGTGGTATCTAATCTGAGTTGATTTAAAGAGGAGCAGTAAAAGTTTTTTCTTCGTTTGGCTTTGGGGTGAATCTATCTAAAGGTCGAAGGCTATAAACATAATTTTTTTCGTGTTGAATTGATTACTAAATTTTTATTTGTTATTCATTTGTTTTATTACTTGAACTTTATTCGTGTTTATAAAATATATATATCTATAAACCTTTTGTCACTTTGTTTAGCTTATAATCTAATTTACTTAGGAGGTTGTTTTTTCTTCTTCTTCTCCTGTTTTTTTTTTTTGTTGATGAAGATTAAGATAAAGTTTAGATTCTTTTGAATATTCAACATTTTTGTTGATTATGAATATTTTTATGGTCGCTTTCGACTGATAAATTTGTAAATTTGTTTTTAATGGGAAAGGTGATCGACTTGGAACTTGGGAAAAACAATTTTCACAAGAAATAAATAAATATTTAGTCTTGGGACAGTCTGGGACAAATATATCATCTTCCATCATATGACCAATTAACATAAAGGCAAAAAAGTCTGTCGAAAAAATACTTAAAACCAATTCAAGTAATATCATTTCCAAGTCTTTTATGGTTGGGTAGTTGGTTGAAACCGGCCCTCAGTGAGGATGCACTTAGACCAGGAATGGATCTATTGTGCTGCCGATGTGTAAGGTGGGTGGGTCACCCTCTGAATCAGGAAACTATTTACTCCTTACGAGGAGCCAATCTTAGCCATACAGGCATTCTTGAGATCAATTCGATCGTTGAACAGGTATTCGCCTTTTGTGGCCTTTATAATGTTGGCAACTACGGGACACGTGCAAAGGAGGTGACTGATAGTCTCCTCTTCTTCTTCATCTCTATAACTTCTACAGAAGTCATTATAGGGTATGCCCAATCTTTGGTGCACAGTGTCCGGTGAGGGTGTTTACGATTTTGGAGAGGGTTCCTCTCTTATGTTTCAGAAGTCCAATGGACCTGGTTTTATTTAGCGTGTGCCAGAGCAGACTTCCAGTGTTACAGTGGCCGACGGCTGTTGCCAAAGATGGTTGGCTTCTCTCACCGCATCGACATGGACAAGGTATTTAGCATAGGACGTTGGCGCCTTGATGTCGGTGACGTTTATGCTGTTTAGACCTGAGCAGCCTCGTCGGGCCACTTCGTTGGCTTCACAATTCACTGGTATATTACAGTGACCCGGCACCAAGCAGAGGGTGAGGTTCTACTGTCCAACTATCTCGTTCAGAGATACGCGGCAGTCCTTCACTGCTTTGGATCTCGTTGTGCTGGATCAGAGGGATTTGATGGCCGCTTGGCTATCGATGTATACGACAATATCCGATACTGATACTGCATAAGCCGCCAGCAGGTCAGCTGCTTGACGAATGGCAGTGACTTCGGCTTGGAAAACGTTGCAGTAGCTAGGAAGGCTGAAGGAGAGGTGGATGTCCAGATCTTTTGAAAAGACACCAGCACCGACTCCTTCTTTGTTTTTGGAGCCTCCTGTGAGGATTGTCAGGGATTCATGGTTGTGTCCATTCAGTTGGGTATTAAGCATTTGTAGCCCATGTTGAAGTTGTGTTCAGTGGGCAAGTGGTGGAGGACCTTTGGAGTACTCAGAAGTATTCTGCCGTGTCCAGTGTCTTGTTGCTTCCACTGGAACTTCTCAGCCTTATTGCTGAGCAGGCAGCCAGTTGTTTGCTGTCAGTTGGGAAGTAGGTGGAGCATGTTTTGGAGCGCTGCGGTGGGAGAGGTTCTCAGTGCACCAGTAATACTGAGACAAGCAACTCGTTGAGTCTTTTCCATTATGATTAGGTTGGAGATCTTCTCCAGGGCAGGCCACTAGACCACTGCTCCGTACATAAGTCACGGTCAAGCTCCAGGCCCAAATATTTTGCACGAGGGGGTGCTTTTTAGCTTTGGGAGATTAAAGTCGGGGAGTTTATGTTTATGTAGTGAACAGGACTAGCTCGGTCTTCGTCGGATTTACTGAAAGGTCACTGATTGAATAAATGAATTTGGCTGCTTTATTTCTACTATAAAAGTACGTACAGATAACGGTACTTTGTTTATCAGCTGGCCTTACAAATTTGGCTTTTTCTCGGTTAATACTCCATGGATCAAATTAGAATTCGAGCAAGATCTTATGTTTGCTAAAATGTGGAATTGCAAAAGTTCCAAAAAACTTTCAACTTTTGGCAGTCCTTATCCTGTGCTAGCAATAGTCATATTCATTGTACAACAATGTAGGCCACTGTACGCATAATACTGCTCAAAATATTTGCACATTTGCCCACCATAAAACATTTGTATGTTTCTGACATTCACGATCGACATGGTATAACTATGCGATTAGGTGACGTATCTGTCTATGCATTTTGTTAATTGCGCAACAAATTCCTTCAAGCCATCACTTATTTTCATTGAAAGGCCATCAAATTCATTGCGCAATTAACAAACCATCGCAAAGGTATTCTCTGCCAAATAGCATCCATCCGACGCAGTTATAATGTTACAAAAGTCACATATTACTACAAATGTTGCAACAACAGCGATAAAAATAATATTCATTTTCTCAGGCAAATGCCAATTGACACAATTTCGACGAATGCCGAGAGATCCCCTCGAGAGATAAACAAAATTCAATCTAAATTACTTTATTGAAATTAATCGAATCGGCTATAGCGCTATTGCCAAAGCACAGAAATTTTTTTAACGTTCAACCAAATACTAAAGGGTCACTGAAGATGCCGCCTTCCCATAGATACAAGACAATTAGCAAAATCAATACACGAGCAATATCAAAGTATATTCAATTATAAAACTGTTTACCGAAAAAAAAAAAAAATCATCTATTTGTATCTAAAATTATCCTTAGAGTGATGGACACTCTCAAAGCTAAAGTATCTGCAATCTAAAGGTGCGTCTGTTGCAAATGCTATCGCGCGCTGCTTGATAGTGTATTGACCAGATTTGATCGTGTGCCAATTATCATATCGATGCAAATTTTCCTTTATATCAATATCTAATTTTAAATTTTGCTTAAAAAGATTCTTTTGTGTGTTTGTGTGGAGTCTATTAACCGTGACGTTTGTCACTCGCACTCAGAGTAAGTGACAGATGCATTTGCGCCCAAAATGTATCTCATTTCGAATAGCGAGGAGTTTTGTCTGTTGTATTGATTGTTGGAATATCTTGGCTAATGGCCAGAAAATTAGAGAAATAAATTCCCTTTGCCGTAAATCACTTATTTATAAGTTTTTCGCTTTAATTTTTTTTTTTGTTTTCTGTTTTTTGCGGATCATGATGATGCACTAAGGATTGTTTTGTGTGATTTTTTTTTTTTTGCATGTTATTCTGTTTGATTGCTTTGGGTTTTTTTTTTTTGCTTCTTAGATACCTTTAGTAATTTTCTATTTATATGTGTAAGAGAGATTAATGAATTCTAGTGCTCGCAGATACAATATGCCTAAATAATTTCCTATACAATCACTCACTTAATTATGTCTTTGATTGTTTTTTAATTGAATTTTAACTGGGAGGAGGATGGATTGCATGCAAGATAAGTGATTCAAAGGCATGCTTAAGGTCGCGCCAGGAATGTGGGATTGGTCTATAAAATGATATCAAATTTATTTTTAAATGAAAAACTATACAATTTCTATTTTATTTTTTGTTGAATGTAAAGCTTATAATCACTCGTAAATAGAATGTTAAATGTCATATGAGTCATTGAGATATTTGGTTCAGTTTTATTGGAAATGTATGCAAACAAGGGAATTCAGAGAATAGTTGTAGTGAGTCATAAGACAAAAGAGATGTATGTATAAATTTATTTGTTTTTCATCGATCCTCCATGAACTCCCAGTCGTCCTATGTATAGGAAATTTCACTCAGATGCCGTTGATGGACCTATTCTAGCAAACCTGAAGGAACTCAACTGGAAGCTGAGAAGGCGACTAAGGCCCTGCTCTAAGGCCCTGCTCTAAGCTTTTCGACAAAATATGGTAGTTAAAACCACTGAGAAGGCGATTAAGTCTTTCCGGGCCTGCTCTAGGCTCTACCTCACAATCATCACTCTGAAACTCATTGAAAGAATTCCGCTGTTATCTAATCCAGCAGTGTGCGTCTTAGACTTCATGCCTAAGAGAATCCATCTCCAAGACCCTTTTGAGGTCGCTATCTATCTATTCCTCTAGGCGCAACCACAATCTTTCAGGCAGAGGTCCTCTCTATGTATCAGAGAATGCATAAGAAGAAACTTCCGTAGATCATATATTCACATATTTTCGGATAGCCAGGCAGCTCTCAAGGCTCTTAGATCTTTCAACTTTGAGGCTAGTCTGAAACTGTCTTCAGTCTCTCTTGCAGCTTGCTGCACACAATAAAATCACACTATTTTGGGTCTCTGGATTCATGGGCATCCCTGGCAACGAAGCTGCTGAAGAGCTAGCCAGACAAGGTGCGCAGGCTCCATTCATTGGTCCTGAACTTTTTTATGGCCTACAAACAAACTAGATAAGGATAGAGCTCAATGGACCTATCAAACTGTATGCAAAACAATACATCAACTTCCCAAAAAAGAGAACAAAAGACATCCTCTCCATGAGCAAATACAAAGTCAAGAAAATCACTGACTTCCTAACTGGACATCTCTCAATTCTCATCTATGTCGTCTCGTCTTGAAGACACTGAAACAGCCCACCTCATATTGTGCATGTCCAGCCATAGGTCGGCTGAGACTTAGGTACTTTAACAAAGGCTTCACATAACCCTCTTATGTCTTCTCTGCTTTAGCTCATAAATGAACTAGACTTCCAACAAACTGCAATCTTACACAATAAATTAGGGAACAGCATAAAAGATCAATCTTGGTAGCAGTGCTTCGTAGAATTACCTCCTTCTTTGTTGTAAAAAAGAAAAGGAACAGAATTCTGATTTGCAGCAGGATCAGGTTACGTTACGTGAAATTGGGACCATGAGCTTGGCACCCAAATGGGCCCATCGCGATCTCAAGAGAAAGCCTAAACGGCAGTAAGAAATCTAAGCCACTACTTCCCAGGATAACTACTTCGACTTATATGTAGATCAGCCAGTTCTTGGACGGTAAATTTGGACAGAGTTTATAGTTGGGCCCGATTGGAGTCTTACAAAACCTTTCCGAGAACTATCTACTCCATGAAGTACCTAGTAGTTGTACCATAACTCTTTCCTCATCAGGAATTTCCAGGCTCTTGCAGAGAATATTTCTAAAAGTTTTCTCAATGCTTCATCTCTTTTTGGTTAGTCATGTGAATTGGCAATAAAGCACTTGCATCACGTCCCAATCTATATGAGAAATAAAACTCGACTGCGCCCCCCTCGCACCACACTTAAGAAACACACAACAAATACTCCACCTGAAGTAATAAAAATCCATCGGCGAATTATTTATTGAATCCCTATATGCTTAAGCTATTTATCCTTCATAGAAGTTGAAGGAGCAGCAGAAAACTTTTTTCTTTTTTTTTTTTGTGGAACGTTTCAAGAAACCATCATCATCATCATCGTTCTGAAGTCGAAAGGAGGATGGGTACATCTCGTAGCGTAGCGTGATCCTTAGGCAAACTTTTGCCTCTCTGTGTGTTTTATCAATGTTGGTCTACGTGTCTGGACTGTTCTTCTTTTACTCAGCAGCATAATCCTCACACTCGAGCGGCCATGTCAGAGAATGCTCAATGAAGCGGACTCCCACCAGTCACTACCACCACCAACACCACCACCACCCATCATATACGTACTCCTTCAACGATGATGTCGATGAAGTGAATTTATATTTTATCTGACTTACTCGGACAGGATATTTCTGCTATCGAGATGTTGTTATGATATCGCTATAAAAATTCGGCAAACATTTTTTTTTTATTTATTTATGACCACAAATTTGTATCTAGGAGATGTAGCTTTGGTAAACATATGGCATGTCTTGCTGCTTGGGTACGCTTCGATTGCTTACGGGTAGGTACAGAAGCAGCACACATCCTGGACGTTGGAGAAAAGTCCGCACACGTCCTGTGTGTATAGAGATAGATATTTGTGATGTTTTATTAATGTTTACAGAAGAGGATATCTAGTTTGATTCTTTTTTTTTCAAATAAAATCTGCAGAGTAATATGGGATATTTATCCTTGAGTGGATTTATAGTCACTACGCTGCTTATCGATATAAAAATCAATTTTTGATTTGAAAAAATGTGCGCGGCAATATGGATTCAAAGTGGTATGCGGATGGTTGAACCTGTGGCAGGGATATGAAAGGAGCATAAATGGGATTTTAGTTAAGTGGACGAAAGGTTTTTGCATTTTGTTGGTGGGAATATTTCTGGGGTAAGTGAATTTATTGACCGTAACCTAAGAAGTGGATAAAAGTGGATTGCTGTGTTTATGAATGTTTAACGAAAGGACTCTTTGAATGTTTGCCGACGTGCGTAAAATTGAAATGTTAAATTTTGCAATTTATTGTAACAATTTTAAATAGTATAAGATATTTATGGTGAATAAAAGCTTCTTCCCCAAAGCCTTATATTGAATGACAAGCTGCTTAGTACAAGAACCAATCTGGAACAAGGATCCATTGCCTATTAGTTTTACAGACGGAACTGAGCATTTTTTCTAATTATTAAGAAACGTTTGCATCAAATCCCATGAGAGAAGAGGATTTAAATCCGTGATTGCGTTGACAAATCTTTTGTGAATTCCACGCACGCTGCCAACTCCAAAAGGGGACTATCCTTCATAACCAATCCTTTGGTTAGGTATAGCAAATCTCATTCCAAAATGAGATATCCTGCAATCCACAATGTTTACTCTTGAATACAGGAACTCAAGAGAGATTTTGACAACTTTATTAACTTTGTAACTTTGTATCGAAAGTATGCGCGACACTGTTGCACGCTATTGTTGCCATCACCCATCGTGGTTGTGTTGTGCAAAAGGGTGGCATTCACGCAAAAGTCAAAACTTCCAACCCTTTGGTTGGTGCCTTTGTTCGGCTTTTGAGGGGTGGTGGGGTAGGTACTCAAGACATTTGGATATATATTATATATTTTGGCATGAAATATGCGGCAGTAGTAATCCCGAAAACCCCAAGGGTCTGCCACGGAGCATGAAATTTTGTCGCAGGCAAAGATCCTTGTTTTGCTTTATGCACACCGCAGCTAACTTTACACACAAAGTTTCAACACACAAATAACACGTATGTCGCGCATTTATACTTAGGTATGTTCTGTGTTGGTATACAATGTCCTGAAAATAGGGTATAATAGTCTTATGTGAAGTCGGGATGTATGACTTTCAATATGCAGCGCAAACTGTTGGTGGGGTTGTTGGAATATATCTGGAGTGATGGGATATTATTAAATTGTATCCTGTTTATGGTTCCTTTATGATATTGTTTCCCTGTTTTATGATAACAAGCTTACGGCTATATTCCAAGCCCTAACTCCATTGTTAGCTGACAGTTTTCGTGTGGATTTATGAAGTGGATTTGCAGGGAAAATATGTTTACGCTGCTGTGGTCGGATTGGGGAGTTGGAGTACCTACCACAGAATTTAGTTTCGAATGGGTACTTGGATATGGTTGAAATAGGTTTCAATTTACACTGTTAGGTGAAGATGTCAAGTTATTTTTATGCGGTGTACGGTGTGAAATGGAACGTGAGCAAGTTTGGTCACACAATAAAGGACTTGGTTAATAAATAGACTTTTATTTTCTTTATACGTCTGAACAGACTTATTTTTCGGGCCCAACATCGATAGTACATACATTAGGGTTTTGTAGAAAACTGCACATAAACCTGACTGAATCCTGGCTTAAGCTGGTTACGCTGAATTGTAAGTTAATGACGTTTAAGGCCTTACAAGGAAGGACTCTGTCATCACTTCTTGATTCACTCAAGTGACAGAACACATAGAAAACTGAAAGCCATCTACTATTGTACATACATCTGCCAGTTCAAATACGGGTTCCAAAACAAACGGTCAAGCCTCCTCTTCTAATAAGACATGACAGTTGAATGCATTACTTACAATGACCATTGTCCAAGGTTTTTTTTTTTTTTTTGTCATTATTCCAAGTGGTCTATTTTAAAACCACCCGCCAACTGTACCGCATCCTTGTCGCATCCCATTAACGCCACATTGTACTCTTTTTATTACCTCTTGCTATCACTTCGTCCACACCATGTCTAAGGGTCACTAGTGATTGATGATTATAACACGTATTCACTGGATATACACCAACTCAAAGGCTTTTCTAAATAATTTCACAATTGCACACCATGAGGCATTCCAAACTAAACCATGCCATGCAGGACCCTTCTCCAGCGAATCAATACACCGGATATTCAGAACCAATTTTATTCTTTTTATCACTGTAAATAGAAACTCTTTAAGCAGATGTAAACAAAAACAAATCATTAGTATTCACCTGAGACCCGAAGGCAGCACGATATACGAGTATCTACTCCAAGATCACAATGGAACAGTGCTGCAACAACAAAAATTCCCATTCGTTATCATCACTCGCACACCTAGAGGCGCAGCAAATGCTCACTCGCTGGTGTAACCTCCTGCCTAAACCCTATTCCCATTTCGGCTATCACTCTCTCATACGCGCTTTTACTTTGGGTAAAATTTATGAGTAATTTATTAACGCCCCCGAGTTATCACCTGCTTCACGCATGTGAAGACCCAACTCGGGCGATAAGACACATACTCGTATGTACATCGCGAGGACTTTTTTCGAAATTAATTTGTGGATGCGCGCACTCACACCGTTTCACCATAATAATACAATGGCATTAATTTAATGCGTTAATTTGTTAGCATAAAATTGAAATAAATTCTACCGTGTAAAGGGGATCCGGATCAACCTTTTCTTCAGCACGTCTCTCGCGTGGTATCAATTGTTGGCGAAGCCGAAGAAGTTTATATAATTGTCTGCTGCTAGAGCCTGGAGCTGTCAAAATATAAGATTACAATAGGAAATTTTATGTGGAGGTGTTTTTTTTTTATTTGGCACAAAGACAAATAACATAAAATATATGCGATTGGTCTGGGTTGGCTGAGCACTCAGCCGCTGGAGGGTATTAGACCTTTCATTTATTATTTAACCGAGGAAGTAAGTGGAATGATTAACTGATAGGGTGAAGACAAGAGTGTGGTTAAAATATGATCTGGAAACTTGATTTGAATGGAAGTCTCAGCAGCTGTCAGAGTTATCAATGACATTTAGCTGTCAAAATATTCAGGAAGATAATCCGGTCCATCATGCATCGTTTCACGCTTGCCAAGTGTACTATGTTCTTGGTCATGGTTTCAGTTTGCAGTTAATTCATCGCACCCTCGCAAAGTTTGAGCGTGAGTACGTCCTTTGGACCATAAGCCACTATATGTAAAGAGATTGGGGCGAAATAATGAAAACATACCTGCTATATCGACTAGAATCGAAGAAGACCCTGATTCAGAGAGCTAACCTGAGTTATTTTGTGCTTAGATTTGGGCCTACATCCAAAATCATCTTACATTGGAGTAAGAATTGAAGCTGAAAGACCACAGACGTGCTGGAAATGTTGGACGGAAATCCGGATTTTGGCCAAAAAGCATCTCATCGGATGAGGCCCACTTTTGGCTCTGCGGCTAATCAACAAGACATAGAGCGAATCAATCCACAAGCGCTTGACTACGCATCAAAGCACAAGGATTGGCGCTGTTTATTTCATGAAGGCGTCACTGGAACTTAGAGAGATGTTTACCGACATTTTGTATGCACAGTTTTGTTAACATGTCTTTGGTTCAAACAAGACGTTGGAATGGACATGCTATACCAGCGACGCTACTTGTCTTGTCTTGTCAGAAATATATACCGAGGCATATCCGTGCAAGATCCTATTCAACGAACACTAATAGGCACGTATCAGTGTGTCTTCTGGCCCATCTTATCGACAAAAGAGAGCTTTACCAGGCGATAGTCCATCGAATTCCACCATTTCCTGTTGATAAGGCCGCAATCAGCACGCCGCTAGTCACCAATAAAAACAGTATTGGTGAAACTATTTAATTTACCGACCCCACTTTGGACTTCGAATTCCTCAGACAGCCTTTCTCTGTGCAAGGCGTGACATGTTGATTGCTACTAATTTATCAGGAATGCCTCTCCTGCGCAAGGCACGCCAAAGAAATTCCCGATTACCACTATCAAACGCCTTTTCAAAATCGATGAACCCAGTTGATCGATACTTAGCACACTGCCCGATGATGATCCGCAGGGTATTGATCTGGCTGGCACATGGGGATCCAGAGCTTGTTCGGCGTCGAGTGTGTCGTCATTGTGTGCTTTCTTTGGTTCGTTTCAGGATGATTCTAGCTATTATTTTGGCCACAGCAGGCAGCATGCAGATACCTCTTTTCGCACTGCATTAGTCTCGCAGAACAAAACATGTGTTTTATAATTTTACTGCAAACATGATCCTGCACATGTGTTTTGAACAAAAGTTCCAAAATACTAGAAATAATTTAGCATTACTTACCAAATTAGGTCAAGGTTCAAGTTCAAAAGTGAAATAGTGTTTTTTGTCAATATAACCCTTGTGCCTTTAAGTGAAACTTATTTTCTTCGTTTTTCTGCCTCTAATCTTGTAATCCAAATGCATAAAACATATTAAAACTCTACTATCTACTTCGTATTCTACCGACATCTCTATTCGAAATTCATGTTCACTCATATTCACCCAAATGGCCGTGAAAAATAGTCTTTGAATTATGTTCATAAATTTCCCTAAAAAATCCGTCTTTCAATTGCTGGGAACTCAAATAACTTACAACTTTAACAAAAAAGAAATAAATTAAACTTAACTTATACACGCGGCAAATTTATAAAAGGCGGCAACTCTTAAGACAGAAGGAACCGTCACGCACCTTATCAAAATGCACGATGAATATGATGAAAAATTAAAATTATTTTAAGTTTTATGAAGTGCGTAGGCAATGTGCGCTCAGTTCGAGTACGTTTTCGACTGTTAACGACATTTTGATGGTGTGAACAAACATATCGCCGCGTTCACATTCGGCCCTGGAATAGATCATGGAACGGGTAAACCGTATACGACGAGTACACTTTGAATTTGAGTGAAGGTGGAGGCATTGATTGGGATTTATGACATTTGCGGAACGCTCTTGTTTCATGTTAAACTTGATTAATATTCAAAATGAGATCTTTTTCTTTATTATGTGGAGCAGCAGGTTCGAATTCAATGTCACGTTGCATTTTATGACGTTTTAATAGCGAACCCTTTTTTTTTCGTTTCAACTGTACGGTCTGGAGTGCGTTTTTCTTTTTGTTAAATAGTGTATGCACGAGATGCAGTCATGGAATCATGGCCTATTGTTCTATATTGTATATTAAGTTTAGTATTATGGCTCTAAATGAAGATGCATTTTAAAGAGGGTGGCGGTGTTTGTTTTGGATTTAGTTTTAATGACGAATGCGTGGGCTGAGGTTTTTAAACTTTAAATGAGTTTTTGAAGAACTACAAAATATTTATCTATTCACGATGTAGGAGTGGATACCAGAGATGCATCTTAAATAAGACGGTGCTGATGAAGATCTTCTTAGAAAGTAGTTTGTTGTAGATACTATTAGTTGTTCATCAGATGAATACATAAGAATTGGTGGATATAACTTTGAAAGCCATCACATTGACAGCAATCAATTTAATCTGAGATAAAAATGGAACCATTGAGACCTCTTTAAAGTAGTCGCTTAGGCGGATGACGTGGTTATTTTTGTATCAGGAAAGTTCCTTTCCACAATAAGTCAAATCATAGAGAGTGCTCTGGACAGGGTATTTTCTTTGGCCACGAACAGTGGTAAGTGGATGCCGTTTTCGACAAAAACTTAAGATTCCACACTTCAACCTCCCCAAACTTCAACTTCCGGTTTTTGAGCGGAAATTGAATATAGAACAGAGGGTTAAGAAAACTAATATAGCCTACGATAAAACTTTCAGTAAAAACTCAGGACTACACCTAGAGATGACCCGATGAATGTACACGCTCTATTTTTGTCTATGGCGCCATCGTTTGGCCTTTGCTTTAAGCTTTGAGATCAGGTCAGACTGATGCTCTTAGTGTGATCCTTCTGCTGAGACTGCTTGGCTAATCTCAGCCAGATAACGCATTTAAAGTTGTTACATCTCTTGTAACAAAACGGCGCTTTTAAGCGCTATGATCCTCTACTGAACCTTACACCTGACAACGAAAAATATTCCTGCAATCGCACATTAAGGTATTCGTGGTCTACTGTCAAGGTTCAAAGCATTGAGCTATAAAAAACAAATTCTTTACATCCCTACGTTCTTTAAGAACATATATATTTTATCCGCAAATTAATATCTGGCGCTTAATAGCGGAAATGCAATGATTCAAAAATAAGGACCGTCTGTTCCCCTCCTCATACAAAAGTATTGAATTTCATTTGTCAACCACAAAAATCATAATCATTAGCACAAATGAAAAGGAAATACAATAACACAACTGTCCTCAAAGTGGAACCGTAAGCCGAAATATCCTTCACAAAAATTGATATGAAATAGAACCCAACCGAACAAATAATAAATCAGGATATATCCTTACAACAAGTTGTCATGTGTTGATATGATTTCTTTTTTCTCTGTTTTTTCAATTGAACAAAAGGATAATTGAATTGTAAAATAATATTTTGTCACAGGATATGTATGTGTATGTCGCATGAATTTACAAAAAAAAAATTAATCCACATACCTATCCAAAAAAAAAACTGTCGGGTCTGAGGACATTTTTTTTTTCTCTCTATTTCAAAAGACTTTATGTAATTATAATAATAATATAATAAATCCTTAATATTTTTACCTCATCAAAGTTGAGCGCTAAGCGGTATCTTTTATAAGATGAAGATAAAAATCAAGTTGGTTGACAGAAAGGGAATGTCGTCCTTTTGTGCCCTTGTTCCAGTTTCTCTTCTTTAATAATAAGAAAAAACATTTAGTCCTTGCGGATGAATGAGTAAAATGATGATGCTTGTTGCATAGGGTCTTACATGTACCTTTAGAGGTACCAAGTCCTATTGAAATTCTTTAATGCGTAAGGATAATAAATTGTCAACAAATATAAAGAATACCTCTAGAGGAAAGAGAGCGACACAAAAAAAAAAAAAAAACAAGATAATATGTCACAGAAAAACTTAAAATTTCATGCTCTTGATTTTTGAAAATGATCCTTTTTTGAACGCCAAGGATGAATTGAGATTCAATTTGCAGTCCCTGTTTGCTAATGATAAAATCGAAACATAGTCGATACAGTGCGCTATTTTGTCATTGTGCGGAAGGGATCGTTCCGTGTTCTTTGTGTAATCTTGTGTGTGTTCCCTAGACAATGGCATCCTTTTTGGATAAATTTAATTGTCGTTAATTTTTCAGTGCTACTGTTGGCTAGGGGGACAATATCTATTGTTAGAGATGTAAGTATGACTATAATTGAATTAAGGACAATTACATGGATGTTACCTGGTGGGTTTCATATGGAATTATTCATCGGCTGATCGCAAGTATTAGGATCAGTAGTTAGAGTCAAGTCAGTCGTAATTCAGCTGGTAAGTTGGTTGAAAAACAAGACTTAGGTTAGATTGGCTGACTGTAGTAGGTGCAGCTATACCCACACTTTGGTCAGAGAGGCCGATCGGATCGAATATCCTAAGTCTAGTCATCAAAACCAGCAGGAGCTTACGATGAAGCTATGGAGAAGTTTGACGTCTTTGTCAGCAAGTTCGTCTACATTGTCGAAGGAGTGTTCACCTAAATGCAGTTCACTTCTGATAGACGGAGCATGGGAGCTGCACAGAAGATAGTTACCTCCTACTCTTCGTCCATGCACCCGTACAGCTCGCGGATAATAGTTTTCACTTGAGCTACGACAAGGCCTCCTTTATCACCATGATTTCCATATGGAATGCGCTACAATGATAGGGGTGGCGAAAAGACACTTCCCTGTGGAAGTGAGCAGTACGGTCCACCAGACGGTCACACTAGATAGGCCTGGCAACAGAAATGTAGAGCCAATGTGAAATATGAATGCCCCATTCACATCCAAGTGCCTTATTACACCAGTAAAGAGCGTGGTGGCTTTCTTAACTCTTTCAAGGATATTGGGTTTCCAGCTTAGTTTCTTATCTAAAATGTGCCTTGGAACTTGGCCGTACAAGAGAGCGCCGGATGGGTGTCGTTTAATTTTGGAGGGTCAACATTAAATAGTTTCTTGTGAAGATGACTAATTTTTTTTTCCTCCGGATCATTTAACAGTGCATATCTGCTATTCATTGAACAGAAAATGTATCTGACATGCCTTGCGCAGGAGAGGAGACATTCGATACAAAACTTCACCAATACATGTTCTGTATATCTGTATTCTTAGGAGAAAAAATATGCATTATTCCTGAGCCTGACTACGTTTCTACGGCATTAATATGTTGTTGACCGTATTAACTAACTTGACCTGCAATATCCTTGTAATGCCGAGTGTTAACATCTACTCCAACAACATCTCTTTGATATAATATCAAATAATAGTTCAATGAATGATATTCTATCTATGAGCTTAATAACGAAAGAACATGAAAACAGGAAAGAAGTGTTCAGAATTTGTATCTTCTATCAAAGGTCTAACGTTGGTGTGGCTTCTGCTTTTCAATTCTCGCAAACGTAATGCCATTGTTTTACCATTGCAACTCTACTCTAGGTGGATGTATCAGTTTATGCCATACTTGGATATAAATAGCAAATAGGTTCACAGGTAAACTGCTGTAGCCACCTACATAACCCGCCCCTGAGTATTATCTAGGTATGCCGCAAAACATTCTAACTTATCCTTTGGTTGTTCCAGCAGCAGCAGCAGCAAAAGAAGAAGATAATCCTTTTTGGGTATTATTTTCGCATTAAAGAAACATGCTAGTTGATTTGCATTCATTTTATATACTCTATATGTAGGTATATTCATATGTAGTTAACACTTATGTATTTGTGGGTGGGGTGGGCTTTAGATGGTAGAATTTGTTTTCGCGTTGTTGGTGTTAAATTTTGCATAATTGCACGACAATGGATTTTCCAATAATGTTGTGGATTTTTTCTTCTGTTTCCTTTTGTTTAAAAGAATTTTCTTTTTTTTTTTAACACGGATATACTTTTGCGGATATTTATTTGCCACATACATATACTGTGTTTTATTTTAATGAGATTATTTGTAGAATTAGCAACGTGATTTATGCGTGTTGCATACCAATAGAATGTTAAGTATTAGTAGACCATAAGTCATTTAATTTAATTAAAATATACTGCTGATAGATTCATAGGGGACGGCTATTTTATTTCAAAGACACTTATTTAAATTCGATTAAAGAGCTTTGGTAGGGCAAAAAGGTCAAGTGATTATCTGGGAGTGGAATTGTAGGAAATTAAAATTTGCACATTGCAGAGTAAAGCTATCTGACATGCAACATTTTGATCTATTTGTTCAAAAGAGGCAATTTTCAATAAGATGGCAGACATGGCATTCATATTCAATGTCTAAAAATAAACTGTCCACCTACATAATTGTTTTTGCAATAAAGTCATCGTTTAACTGGCTGTTTTCTTTACCATCTACTGAATGTGATATTTTCGGTCTAGTATTTTTAATGCCAAAAATTGGCTTTCACACTTGGGTTATGTAGGAAAACATAAGTTGATGATCATGATAAATATTCCTCGTAGAACGAAAAATTTCCGGCATACAGCTGAATAATTTGCCAAGCTAAACATGATGAAATGAAAACAATGACTTGAATCCTTTAACCCCTAGGAGGGATGTGCACGGAGCACATCACTGATGATTACTAAGACAAACAGTCAGTATGCATCCTTGACGTACTCCATTTTGGACATCAATTTCTTCTCATACCTTAGCATTGTGCAAGACGTGACACGTGATAATTTCTTTATAATTTTCGCTAGTTTGCTCAGTGACTGTATGGTGTTTTTCTAGCTTAACATAGAAATTAAAATTCAATAACTAGAGACTAGATATTCGTACTCCCTTCTTATAGACTGTACTCCCGTACTCCTCTTATCATGATTTTACTCCCTTTAGAACGTTTCGATTTTTTCCACAAAATAGTATTAAAAAGTAACTCTAATTGTGTTTAGTTAATATATTGTCACCTTTATTTCATTGAATGGGCCATCACAAACTGGTGCAATTACCCCGGTGTAAGACTGGCTTTTTAGAAGAGGAAGATGAGGTGTAAAGTAAGAAACAGGGTAAAATGTTCATCCAGTGTTGAAGCAGTTCAAATGCGGGGTAAAACTTGTACATTTTCTCTTTTCTTTGCGAGCTACAAGGAGAATTTACTCGGGTTTACCTCGGGGTAAAATTGCTCCAGTGTGTGATGGGCTTCGTCTTGTATCTGTCCTTGAAAGTGATGAGATCATTTTGAAGCGTCTTATAAATTACGTAATGGAAAAGTAAGCAGAAAAAATTGTTTAAACACACAAACTATACTCCTGTACTTCCATCAGGAACAAAATACTCCTCTGTTAACTTCTATAATACTCCTCTTCGAAAAAAACGGCATCCCTGCTGATAGTCTACCTTACTGACAGAAAAGTGGACAGACACTATGTTGTGTAAATGTACCATCTTTCCCCCTTAAGTTCCGTAATACTTAAAAGCTTAAGGAGTCGCGGATGCTTTTAGGAATACATACATATATCCAATGTGTGAGCATTATAGGTCCATTCACATCTCAGTGACCTGTGAATGCGAAAGTGCGAATATTCGCAAATTTTGACGTTTGATTCAAAGCAACTTTTTTATCTAGTTGCTATAATCATCGAATTTCATTTGTCATTTAGCAAAGAAAAAAACGATTTTGAGGCTAAACTCTCGTAAATATTTTGGTTGAGCGAATGTTGATTGCCTTTCCCATTTGTCAACTGTGAATAAAAGTTGCCAGTTCGCAAGAATCATTCGCTTATTATAGAAAAAATCAGCGAATTTTTTATTTCTTTACAGAAACTAATTTCAATGGAATTGTTTTTTTTTTATATAAATCGATAACTTAATTAAGGTCTTTTTTTTAGGAATAAATAATGTGAATGTGCTAAAAATGGCTTGTTCACTGTTCGTCCATTCGCTGATCGATGAGCTGTGACGGCACCTTTCTAGGTACTTAGGCCGTAAGGCAAATGCTCAGCCGCTCACAACTGTACATGTTGTGCGTGATATACATTTCTGCACGTACAGAAGCGAACGCCGAAGGGCTAAGGGATTTTTTGCAAAGCTCTCTCATGAGAGTAATACTCTTGAATGTTTGTTATTGTTAGACACTTGGAAGAGGTGGGGTCGTGAAAAAACTTTTGAAGGTATTTTTCTGGATTTTAATCTAGAACCCCCTGCGTAGTAGTCCACCTTTATAGAAAGCATCTGTCAAAAATGATTTTTTTAATTTTTTTTCCGGTCATTTCCATTTTAAGGTGTGGCTTGATTAGTCCTTTGATAATTTCCAATTCTAACTTTCCTGTCTGATAATTTTTTCTTTATTTATCCAAGTTTAGAAGACTTTTCATATACTTCTGAGACTTCAAACCCCATTGGATGATGCTTAAGAAATTTACAACGAATAGGCATTACAAATGGATTTTTTCATTAAATTATGTTGCGTTAACGTTGCATTTGGCCATAAAGGCAACCGATTTAGCTGATAAATTTTACTCCACCCTGTGCACCTCCTTAAACAGGCAATATCCGCCATTGCATAGTGGTTTTCCGTTTGCCATTAAATAATTTCTTCTTCTCAAATGGCCAAATGTATTTTGTTTTGTTTTTTTTTTTTTTGGTTTTTGCATGGCATCCTTCCTATAGAAGGACACTAAACGATGAAATCGTGACTTTAGATTATTTGCATACAGAATTCGAAAAATCATCTCGAGGAAATCTTCTCCTCTGTCTATCCTTAAAAATGTATTTCCTTTTTTTTTGTGTGTTTCTCATGCTCCCCCGTGTGTCTTGTGTGTGTGTGTGTGTTCGGAAGAAGAAGGGTTCCAAATTATTTACCCATAGGTTGCAGAGAAAATTTTCACAGTCTTGTGAATAGTTCTTTAGTTTTGGTTTTATTTTTTTGCATTTGCCTGGTTAATAACATTTTATCCTACGCTTAACATCATCGGCGCGCTAGCAACATCTCTCTCCCTGGCTCTGGCATCACTTAGGAGGGTATTTCCTTCGATTTTTTTTTTTTTTTGGTTGCTGTGTGCAAAATTAATTCGATTCGCTGACTAAGCCGCTTCAGCTAAATGAGTTTCTTTCATTCCGCTTACAACAATAACAACAGACAGCAGAAGAACAGCACGGAACTATAAGGTCCCTGCACAGAAGAACCCTGAATGCGACTCGGGAATCAAAGAATCTGGAAAAAGAATTCGAGACTCCTTGTGAAGATGTTTGTTTTAGGTTCTGTGTCCAATTCGGATGGCTGCCTGATGCTGCTGCTGGTGGTGAGTTGCGGTTGCGGCGCGCTGCAGTCGAGAGGGAACACGAAGATAAATGCAGTTTTGGATCGCTCTGGCGCGCTCTGTGTGTCTTTCTCCCGGTATGGTCCTAAGATGTAATGTAATATATCCGCGATTGGTACATGAGATCAGAGACGGAGCGTGGTGGTGTACGGTTAGAAGGACGGTATTGAGACATACATAGGGAGGATGTTTTTGTGGGCGCCACATTTAGATGGGAATTTGTTATGTTGTGCGGCAATTGTCCTTTGGTTAGGAGTGTTTTTTTTTTCTCCTTTTTTATTGTGCATTTGAAGTTTGAACATTGTGCACGATTCAATTGAAGGTAGGGTGCATTACTCGTAGGTGTGTTTCATTGTGGCATAAGTAGTTCCCTCTTGATGTTCATAATGATGTTTATTTCCAGAGATCAGACTACGTACCTATGCTATGGATTTTTATAAGCATCTCGATCATTTATGACGACAGCGTACAACAAAAAAGGACTTTTTGTCCATCGTACTTAAACTTTTATATCAGAAGTTAACCTAAACTATTATTTATCTTGATATCATTCTTAACAAACGATTTAACAGGATTTGTTTATAACCACTACCAAGAGTGTTATTCGCTTCTTGTCCATAGGTTGCCAGACATTGTAGGATCACACTGCCCAATTTGTTCCAGTGAATCCACCCATCTTACATATTGGCAGTACGTAAGACCTATCTCTGGTGTAAGTGAATCCTTAGCAGGATTAAATATTACACCATAGAGGGCCGAAGACACGCTTCTCATAAATAGCTGTTATTGTTCGCGATATAGGTACATTTCCTCTCTCCCTATAGAAAGGACCTGCCCGAAGGCAGATGAATTTGGATTGAGCTTTATCATGAGAGCACTGTGGAACTAGTCACTGTTCCACAGCACCACAAATCCATCATTTGGATCAATTTTTTTCTCCAAAAAGTTCAAATTCTATCAAATAAAATTCGACTTAATAAAGTCGCCATGATATTCATTGGTTCGTATGATGATAAATTGGACCTGCCTCCTTTATGGCACCCAATAAAATTAAAAATGTCTATGAATGGTTTCCGACACTCATCAAATTACGTAGCAACACATCTTCTGCCGTAAGGCCCTAAAACGATCCGTGTAGGTAGCAATTCAAGCTGTCAATCGAGTTTCACATTCTAATTAATTTTATTGATCGAAAACCCACAGACAAAAACAGAAAGAAAAAAAACAAGAAAAAGAAACAGAAACAGTCAGCTTTTGAGTCATATCCACATGTCTCCATTTGCATTCATTTCCTCTTTGAGTTATTGTTAATATTTCCATCGTCTTTGTCTTCATCTCTTTTTTTTGATCAGAATTTATTTAAGTGTTTATCGAATTTTTGAACATTTTTATTTGGTCTCAGAAAAAATAAAACAAAAAAAAAAAAAAACCGGGCCGTGCCTTCACACTGAATAGAGTGCTTATTGGCATTGATATTTGTATTTAATTATTATTCCCCTTATAAAAGCGATTTATATTTATTTATTTTCACTGGTCATTGGTTGGGATCAATATATTAATTTATTGCATTTTGGTCAGCCGGGAATGGGCTTTTGGAGATGGTTTATATTTATTGTATGTGTTTCGGCCATTAGACCAGTTTTACTTTGCATTTTTCAATATTTATCGGTATTTCTTGATTATTCTTTTTTTTTGTTTTTGAAAATAAGTAACTAAATGACAACTCGTGGGAATCAAAATATTTTGGTGGCGGCGGCGCGACACGTTCAACTTACTGAATATGCTAAGTTGCAGCCGTGAAATATGGCCATTTGCAAATTATCGATTAATTATATTGGGAAATTATGCACATGTGTTCATTAGGAATATAAAAATAAAATTGGAATCACTGAATTCGGTAAGCAAGACCCGAGGAGACCGATGCAGGAAATTCTCACGGGATCAGTCAGTGAGGACAGACATTTTTTCGACATCTATTAATGTATTTTTTAGATAAAGTAACAATCCGTGCGAAACTTTGCGAAAGCGGTAGTCGAAATGTTGCAGCATTATTACTAAGAAACTAATGAGGAAAGAAAGATCTAGTGACACATTGCTATATGTTAAAAATGGTAGTAACATATATAAAATGAGTCTCTCTGTGCAACCCAGAGACGTTGATCTACTTTCGATCTTTGAAGAGTGTAACTCTCCTCAGAGTCATACCCTAAGCAAAATCCTTCTTTAGTCGATGGTCCTCAGACTCGGAGATCTCTGGGTCTGATTTTAGCGCTCATGCTGCAGTTATTTAGTAGATTCGGCACTCCATTTTGGTATCTGCCGGCTTTCTTCTCCATCTCTCAAAGAACAGGGAAGTAATCGTCTAGAGCCTTCCGTTGATAGCAACTTGGTATTTGGACTCAAGATTCCAAACTACTCCTTCAATAAAGCGACGACTTCTTCTTATCCTTTGATCTATTCGCGGGGCAAGGAAAAGCCGCATTGGTGGATTGCAGATCTAGGTGCCAAAACTAAGGTGTGTCTAGAGTTTAAGTCCTCAGTCCCTTTTGAGACACGGCCAGTGGCAATTTTTCGTTTTGTAGGTTTTGAAAGTTCAAAACATTTTCGGGCTTGAGAAAATTAATGAGCGCTTGGACTGTGTAATCTTTTGTGCCCTGATGAGTTAATCAACTATCTTATTACCATGGAAACTTTTATATCCTTGGACTCACCAGAGTTTTTTGAGTTTGTGAGCTTCCCTTCCTAAGGCTATATGATGATTTCAGTTCAGGGTGACCTGTAGGACCAGCTTCAGTGGTTCCATATACTTCCACTTAAAATACAATAGTCCCAACCATGGAAAGTTTTATGGAACGAACAATTGTTGGTTCCTTCGAGTAAATTCCTGAGACCGTACCAGGTCTCTCGAGAAAAGAATTCGATGTGAGGTTAAGGCTAAAGTCTGTGCAGGGTTCCTAGAACCCTTTCTATTCTAATTAAGAGCAACAAACATCTTGTTAGGTATCCATAACCAGCAATCAAATTACCATCCACCACTTACATCCATCGTAGCAAAATTACATCGTATAGTAGCAAAATTTACAACATACCACGAAACCACGTTCACGTTCTCAGCGCGCTTGGCAATCACGAAGCCACGATAACCTCAACTAATCGATGTTTAATTCCGAAAAAACTGATTTTCAAATTCGACATGCTGTAACTGCTTCGTAGTTCCACAAAAGACAAGACGACTCCTTGTGATGCTTCCAGATCCACAAAGCTACTCATCAGAAGAAGCAAACACAGATGAAGATTTGATAACTCATAACTAGGCGTGACTTCTGACACTCGTAAAAATGCCTTCCCTTCGTGTAAGTGCTGATTTTTAACAACTTCTTGGATTGCTTAAGTGAACTGATTGCTTCCCCAGGCTGCGGAGATGCATTTAATAGCCCATCATGGGCAACACCTTGAATGCGCGCGAATTACTTACCTTCACAGACCATATGCCAGCAAAACGAACTTTGTCTGGTAGGGAAATTATGGTGACATGGATATTATTGAAAAAATTTCAAAAGATACTTTAAAAGTGGATATGCCAGTTGAATGCAACATTTGACGTTGTTGTCCTGAAGGCATATTGCGCAGCACATTAATTCCATTGTGCAGTAAAGCTTCTCGTATGAGATCCTTTGACTCTTTGCATTCAACAACTCATTTGAATGGAACAAATTTCTTAAATGATGCAGTTACAGACTTGTAAAAGTCAGAGGATGATTTGTGATCTACTTTAAAGTGTTGGCCATTTAATTAGCTTTCCAATAACAATAAGGAATTAACAAAAGAACAAAACAAAAGCAGCGCGAAAGATAGGTTTTTTTTTTGTTTCAAAAAAAAAAGGTAGAAAGACGTGCGTCGAAATTTGTAAAAATCATATCCGAACTTTTATAGGTTAATTGAAGTGAAGGCCAATGGCACAATGGTGGGTAATTAAACCAGAACCGAACCATGCGTTGTAACGACTGGATTTAACCAGAATTAATGATCGTTTCTTGGTAAATGCGGGCCATAGCGCCCTGGCCGTTACGCATGTCTTCAGATGAAGAATTCGGTCGAGCAAACATCTTGAGGCTTCATCTTCTATCTCCTTTCGTAAGATTGGGGCTGATACAAGAGGAAAGATCCGCGATAGGTGCAGCGTTGACTCTTTTCTAGCGAACTCGGCCTGATACCTCATTTAAGAATGATTTGTAGGTTCTCACAACTCACTTACTTACTTATAGCCTGTATGGCCTTGTGGGTCCTAGGGCCTCTACAGTGCCTACGCGCTGTCGTGTGTGGTTTCTGGAAATTTGCCTCAGCTCTCCCCAACTTTTTCACAGTTGCCATGCTTCCTTCTCAACTGTTTCGCGCCACGTACTCCTAGGACTGCCGCGTATCCTGTCATCATGGGTAAGCGGGTTCCATTGGATTGCTTGGTTAGCTATGGATCTGTCACCCTCTTGGAGAGTGTGACCAATTAACTGCCACTTTCGTCATCGTATGGTTATGCCTATAGATTCATGGCCCGTTCTCTGATAATGCTGTTCGTTAGAGATACGGTTTGGCCAGAATATCCTTAAGATGTAGGGTATAGACTTATTGACAAACTTTTTGCAGCTTCCTCGTGATAGGGACGGTCACACTACAGGTACCAGATCGATATAGCAGCACGGATTCAACGTTGGAACAGAACAGTCGTAGCTTGTACTTCGCCAAACTGTGGATAGCATCCCAAACGCAGATTTTGCTTTGCCTATTCGGCTGGCTATATCCAGTTCCGTTCCGGCATCGGTTGAGACAATATTCCCAAGATATTTGAAACTCTCTACTCTCGCAACTGTTTGTCTAGCAATGCATAGATATATGAGTTGATGAGTTCGTTCCTAGGCTGATCATTTTTGTTTTTGCCGAGCTAAGTTTCAGCGCAACGACGTCTGCTTCCCTCTCCACATTTGCTGTCATTTGGTGAAGATCCATTATTCTATGAGACAGAAGGCATACATCATCGGCGTAGTCGACGTGCTTGAGTTCCGATGTAAGAGTCCATTGAATTTCCTGTTAATGAGGCAGCAATCAGCACATCGCTAATCATCAATAAAAACAGTATTGGTGAAAATATGCAGCCTTGCTGAACCCCACTTTGGACTTCGAGTTCCCCAGACAGCTTTCCTCTCTGCAAGACGTGACATGTGGACCCATCACACATCCATAACAACCTCTCTTGCAGTCTTACTCGCAGCATCACAGCACAAGTCCATCAACAGCAAATCCCGTCATTCGTTTACCAATAATTAAGCGTCAATTCGAACTCTTGCCCAAATATCTGCTCTCGATTATATGCCTTCTGTCAAAGCCACTAGCAGTAAAAAAGGCTTATACAATCTGTAATGAAAATTGCGGTCAACAAATCTATCAGCGGGTATTATTTTTCTACTCAACTACCAGCTCGAATCAATGAACCTGTCAACGGTTGTTTTTTTGCACTTTTTTTCTGGATTTTTAACCTTTTTTATCGCCTGGTTGCAATGTTGTTAATTAATTTGCGTATAATGATAATGCACTTTGAATAAAAAAAAATAAAAAAAACCAGGAAGAGAATTACCACTCTCTCCGGTGCGAAACCTCCGCCAATTGACAATTGTTTTGCGGTCTGATGATGCATCAAGGACATCTCATGCGTGCCCTCAATTGGTGTCAAATTTGTTTTTTTTTTTTTTTTTTCAACAGATTGTGAAAGAGTATAGGAAATACCCTAGAGTCGACCACTTTTATGCGCGCTAGGTTGCGTTTTTTTTTTTCGCCCACTTTGTTCCACGGTTTACCCGCTGCGTGTTTTGCTAACCGCGGTGTTAATTTTTATTGTTGCAATAAAAACAAAGCTCTACAAACTACTAATAGTATGTTTGATGTTGTATGTTGTGCTTTTTTCTTCCCTGTTCGTGTTCCAGGAGCAACATGTGTTTAAACCGCCCACATGGCCCGTGGAATAGCCTGCTAAATGCTGGTTAATGCACAATACACCGGCTATGGACTGTTGATCCTTCGTTGGTTGTTTATATTTTTTTTTTAGGCATCCTTTTTACGTTTTTAGTTTCATAGATACCGAGAGGAGTAGTTTTTTGTGTCACCAATGATGTTTTTATTTTAAATGACAAAGTGTTAAAGCAATTAAGTTTCGCTGTGCAAGTCGCCTGTGATAGTTAATGGCGCGCCTGCTAAGGGAGGACTTAGGCGCCGCACATCACGAACTGATGGTGGGCATTTGTCAGTGCAATCAAGCGGTTTTTTCCGCTGTTGTTTAGTATCCTTTCGTCAACTAAATTCCAATAGAGAACCAATTTGAATGGTGCACTTGATTTGAAGCCGTTGAATCAGAATCAAATTTGCATATCGGCCGCTGGGTGGGTTACTAATTTAGACAAATCTCAATAGCGCGACACATGAGACATCTATCCGGATCACACCTCCTACACGGCACGGCGTCGATGAATCTCTGACATGTGAACGAGTGTAATTTAACAAATTAAATTGCCAACATAACGATAATTAGTTGATCACTCTGGCAAAGTGGCTTCGTATAGCAGATCGTATAGCGGGGGGGAAGATTGATTTAAATTGCTAATTTGACAGTAGCAGAAACGATCTGGTCCGATAAGGCATCTCTCTCTCTCTCTCTCTCTCTCTCTCTCTCTCTCTCTGTGTTCGGGCTTTTGGGTGATCTCTATTTTCGGGGCGCGACAGCATATTGTCACACAGAACAGAACAACAGACGAACATGAATTGACGGCTAATTTAAGAGACTTGTGATGGGTCTATACGCGCTAGTCGGTGGACAGAATTGCTTTTGTTTTTTTTTTCTTAGCATTAAGTGTCAAATATTTATTACGTTCATTAGGTGGCCTGGTTCGTTGCTTGCTGATTTGTTTGCTGTGACTTGGAGTTGTATTTTTATTAAAATTTATTCTTCGATTTGTTGTCAAAGATGGCACTTAACAAGTTGTATTTATCGACTGTTAATGATCTTTATGGGGCTGAAATTTATTATCCTCGTTGATGTAAGCTTAATGAATTGTTTGAATGGAGTTGCTCTCTGTGTGAGAATACCTACTCAGTTGGGGACAGTATGAATTTAATTCAAATTAAAACTAATTAATGTTAAAACGAGATCAAATTTATTGTACGATTATGCATTAATATTTTGTCTTTATTCTTTTGCAAAAAAGGAACATTGACTTTTTTTTTTGATGATATGCAAAGGAAACTCTTGGGAATTTGATAAAAAGCTTGTTTAGGAGGGACATGTGTTGTCACAAGACTTCTTTGGAAACTGGAAGTCGCGGTTTAAAAGTACATACATATGTGTTTGTGAATCTACTGAAGAAACTATAATGAGCAGAGTCCTTCACCGGACATTGAAACCGTGTTATACCGTGGTAGGTATACCTTTGTTAAAATGGGGGTTATATAAAGTTCAATTACAATGGCGCCCAACACGGGACAATTGCAATAAACTGATCGTTCAAATCTCCGCTTAAACACTTTTGAACGTGTTTTTTCTGGCAAAAATTTGTAGCTTTAAAAGTTTGATGTAAGTGTTTCAAAGTTATTGTATTTGTTTACCGGACAAGCCAATACAGCGCCGCCAAATTCATATCCCAAAACATAAATTCAAAAAAATACCCGATCCAACTGGTCCTACTTCGTTTAAATCCATTTGTTAATACCTTCCCATTCAAACATTAACGCATGAGTAAATTATCAAATAGAATAAATTGTTTTTTGATTAAACAATCAACGCACGTACAAAGAATGTGCGTAAATCAGAGCACGACCTTAGCACAATATCCACTTATACGTCTGCCCCCATCCACAAGCGGGTGAACCTCATCCTAATATCACCGACTTCTTCTGACGGCTTTCCAAAGTCCAAAGTGAACTCATTAAACTCAAAAAAAAAAAAAAAGAATACCAAAACCTAATAAAAATTGAAATTAAATCACAAATAAAAAAAAAAAAATTAGCAGCGGGATAATAAACCGAAGAACCGGGAATCAAATCGTCATCAAATCCTAAACCAAACACCATTATTCACAATGCGTTTCGACGTGCGTGTCCAAGGGGCACGAGGTACTCTCTCCCCCTGCTACTACTACAACTCGGATGACAATAAAAACCCCAAAAAATCAGATATTCCATGCAAGCAAAACGTTAAAAACCTCTCAAGAACCACACTATAAACAACGGAGCACGCAAAACAACACCGAGAACAACAAGAACGAAAAGAACCAAAGAAAAATGATCTAATTTTATTGTTATCACCGTTATTTCGGAAATATTTAACCTTTAATGTTTGTTTTATGAGAGCGCTTATAAGCGCATTTTAGAAAACCATCATGCGACGAACGCGCAGCACAGCACATCACAGCACTCTCTCGCTAATTTAGTCCACACAGATTAGATACTTTATCTATTTCGCGCATTTTTACGGCCTCAAGTAGTGAGCCAGTGAATTGCTGATGAATGGAAGTCCAGACCTTCGCTAGAGTATCTCGAGTATCGAATTTGTATTCGGAACGCGCAATCCTAGCGATTTTGATTTTGCCGTACGATTGATAGTACATAAATTTCTATTGTAAAGTTATGCTTGAGATAAAAATGAAGAAAAATTAGGCTGCACGCTTCTCCAGAGCTGTGTTATAGATATGTATGTAGATACTCGTACATCGATGACATTTTGAAGTTAAAGTGCTCGTTTGATTTTTGAAATGATTGCGAAAAGGTAACTACACTGGTAGAGTAGATTAGTGTATAATGGCTGTATACATCCGTTAGATGCGATCGTTAACAACGTGCCTCGAAGGGAAATGGTTTATTTTTTAGTGGAATTGCCGTAAATGAGAGATTATTTCTTTAATTCTCTTAATGAATCTGTAATGAAGCGTTTTTAATGGTTTGAAGGTTTTAATCCATTTTTGAGATTTATTAGCATCATTTAACGTATCAAAGGATCTAATGTTGAGGTCATGTAACTCGGTGAGTGGAAAGAAATTAGGTGGACTTTTTTTAGTTGTTACTTAAGGCTTATCTTTTGTATGTATCATGTCTTAATGAAAACAGTATAAGGGGAGGCATTCGCGATGACGTTTTCCTCATATTAGCAGCCCCATTTATGCCTTTCACCCTCACTGTTCTACATTCAAAATGGCGTAATTATTTATGTAAATTTTCTACAAAACTCCATATTGAAAAATTTTCAAATTATTTGATTCAATTAAACCACCCATTTTAGCGACCCCACGCAGAACCGTATGCATAATGATATGCGTATAAGGCGTACGCTCCATAGAGCATCTTCGACGGCAAATCGTTTTATCACTACACCAGCCCTCATTTCCACGAAGAGAAAGAAAATATATACATATACATATAAATTCATGAATAATTCCATTGGCAGGGGGGATAGGCACTGAAGAAAGTCTAGCAGCACCCCTGTCTATGGTTGTTGCCACAAAGGAATTTCAAAACTTTACAACTCTCGACGAGAAAGTTTTTCATTGAAAGTGTGACGGCGGTGGTATGGTACACGCGCATAGATAATTATGGCAATTTTCGAAATTTCAATTTGTCGTCACGGTATTTTAGTGGAACGCTGTATGAGCGCCAGGACGAACTTTGTATGGATCATTAGGGAATTTTTATATAAGATTAAGGGAATGACATGTATCTGTTGTAGATAAGTGTCATCACTGGCAATACTTGACTTGCGACGCTACTTATTTCTCAAGCTTGAAAGCGACCATCGAAGCTATGGAATGGTATGAATGGAATCATTGAGTCGGTCTGTGGAAAGCATAGCAGGTAGATGTGTCGACACTGTCCAGGAGCAAGGGAAAATCTTTTATTTAAGATGGAGGCAGAAAACTTGCTTCCAACATAGTAGTCGTAGTATTAAAACCCAAACTTAGTTAGACGCTACAGTCCGGAGTGAGCCTGAGATCAACCAACAAACCTCTCCAGCGAATCCGTTTACAAGCCAGCTCCCTCCAGTTGCGCACGTTGGCTGAGGTCCTCTTTCACTTGTTTACGCCACCTACCGCGTGTTCGTCCTCTACTCCGCCATCCAAGCGTGGTATGGCTTCGAAGATATTCTTCGCTCCGCTCTCTCTGACTCAGCCATCTTAGTCGCTGCATGCGAACTCTTCTGACCAAGTCGATGTCCTTGCATAGTATAGTTCAGCGTTATATTTTCTTCGCCACCGTCTATGCAGACAGGACCAAAGATCACTCGGAGATCCAAGAGAATCCTCATCCGATTTAGTCAAAATCCATGCCTCTGCTCCATACAGCAGTCGAGGAACCAAACAAAAAGTACGGAAGCTAAACTGTATATGCTGTGGTACTGAACAAACCTGTTTCTTAAAATTCAAGTCTACGCGTTAAGATTTGTTAGCTTTGATCCTGAATTTAAGATAATGGTTGTTGGGTTAGGAGTCTAAGCAACCGATGCACATTTAAGTGATTTGAAATACACGGTAGACACTAGAGTTCTAGTAAAATTCTAACTCCATATACCTACCAAATTCATACGGCTTACCACTTTGGAAATAGACATTGGGTCAGATGTGCTCCAGCTAAGTCATTAAAGAAAATCGAGAGGTTTGAAGATCTACGAGGGATATAAGAGTAGCTATTGATATTGTGACAGTACACTAGTACCTAATAACCATTCGGCGCATACTGTGTGAAATTCAAATCCATTTCAGTGCAACAAATTTAAGATTTCATTCTGAAAGTAGATTGACTTATATAAAGTGTATCTAAGAGCTATAGGTCAAATTGATTGGCACTAAAATAATTCCAAGTTTACAAAACTTTCTGAAACGTTAATAGCATTAGCTCCTTGCCTTATCTACACAATTAATGCCAACATAAAGTTCTACTCACTTTTCTAATCGACTTTTGAAATGCCAAAGCAATATCTAACTAATAACAGACCGATCCACCCTAATAATAGAATTTTATCCTCATCAATTGCTAACAATTCCCTGGCGAATATCCTCGCCCATATACGAGGATTAATAATTCCTTTTCATTTTCCAAAATGCGGACACATTTGTGATGTAACTAAGATGTGTGATCCCGAACAAATCGACATTTGATTGAGTTCACCGACGTAAAGTGATGGTGTTTCCTTGTATCATCAGCGCTGGGGGGGGCTGATGGACATTCTAGCGATGGCCGCTCACCCTCAATCACGTAATCCCTCCCTTGAGAGATAACATCACTACTATCTTGAGTTTGGCCAAGAGCACAATAAAATCATTTTTAGTTATTAGCTGAAATCATGAACATGTTCTTTTTTCGTATTGTTTCACAAGGCTGGGGTCATTATCTATCAGATGCAGACCTTAATTTCATCAGAGATTAAGTATAGAGAGAACTTCGAATAGGTAATGTTCCAAAAAAAAAAAGAAAAACAAAATACGGAATAGAGAAATGTATGTGGCAGGGATAATATATCTTAATTGGATATACTTGTGCGTTTTGATATACGATTTAAGAGAGGCTGTTTTTGTGCAAAAGATTAACTACACAATAGTCTCACACAAGATATTATGAAGGTCATCTAATTCGCTACCATGGAGTTATATGCTTTTCGATTAAGTATGCAAAGATACCTGCCATATTTTAGCCATCATCTATTCATATAAATAGCCCGGCAAGCCGTCGGTCGTAGAGGCATTGACGACTATTGATGAGCAGGCGACACGAGTTGGTCTTGAAGTGAATGAGGACAAGACGAAGTATATGTCATCAACAAGCAAAAAATTATCTGTCCAAAACTTTGGGCAGAACGTCACTGTTGATAACTCTAATATTAAGGTAGTTAAGGAGCCTACCTACCGAGATCCGACGATGACCCGACTGCTGTTTAGCGAAACAATTGAGTTTAAAACTCCTAACTTGATGGACCAAATTAATGCTCTATAGAACGCACGTCTTACCAGTCTAGCTGTATGGAGCCGAGTGCTAGACGATAAGTAAGAAAGCTGAGCAAATATTGGGCACCTTCGAGCGAAAAATACTCCGTCGGATATTAGGGCCCTTATGCGAAGAGGGCAAATGGAGGAAAAGATACAACCACGAACTCTATGGGCTGTACAAGGATGTGGATGTAGTCCAAAAAGCCAAGATACGCAGACTTCTTCGAATCCCAGCCCCCAGGTTCGAGACGGCGAAGAAGACCCAACCTCCGGTGCAAAGACCAAGTTGTCGCGTATGCCAGAAAATTTAGTTTTCACAACTGGAAGCAGGGTGCCCGGGACCGCAGAGGATGGAGGACAACGCTGTCTCAGGCAGGGAGTCTACAAAGGTCGGGAGCCTTATTTAAAATTTTATTTGTCAGGCGCGTCAAGCGAATCTCCAGTATTTCATAAAAGTAGCCCAATATTTACTCTACTTTCTTACTTATAGTCCAGCACTCGGCACATAGCGAATAACTAATGAAATGAGCGTCCTATAGAGCGTTAGTATGGTCTGTCGAGTTAGGAGTTTCGAAAACAGTTGTCTTACAAAAGCAAAGTAGAAGGAGTTTGCTTGGATGGGTCTCCAGTCTCCACAAAGATGTAATTTTTGGGTTACATATTTCTGGCATGGAGGGTGATCTCCTTAACGACCTCGAAGAGTGAGCTTATGCCAAAGATTACGATTCCTTATCTTCTCAATATTCCATAGTCTAAGAAGAGTAGCCCTCACTCTGGGACTAATTTACATCTTTATGACATGTATCAATATCCTTCCTCTTGATTCAATTCTTGTTGTGAATGCTATATTTACCGGATATACTTTATTACGCTTTTTTAACATTCTGATGCCAAACGCATACCTTAAACACAAAAGTCATCGTCTTCCCAGAAAAACCAAAAAACCAATATTCATTCAAAAAGTCTCCTCCGCGTCTGACTGAGCGTCCACAGAGCCTAATAGTCTACCTCATCCAACTAAACCCATATCTATGATAAAAATCTGATAACCAAATAAAAAAAATACCACAAAAAAGAATGCATACCCATAACCCATTCAAAGTTTCCTTCCCAACCATAAATTATTAACTGATTTTCGATGAAAGAACTTGTTTTCTCTACTCGGACCCATTTCGTGAATGAAATCCCAGAAACATTTTCCTGTTCCATTCGTAAAACTGAGTAAAAATTATGAAAAAAAAAGAATGACAGTCGTAAAGAAAATCTCCTCCCGATAACCATCTTCCTCTGGTTATACGCATCCGATATCCTATCTCTGCTCATATGGTCTCAAGTATCCCATAAACTAACTGTCGATTATTTAAAACAAAAAACAAATAATGTCCCTGAATCCAAAGAGAGGACATTTAAATACTAAACAAGTGTCAATTAATTTTTTGTTTTGCTGTTGTATGTCCCTCCCAGGTTCGATTCCTACCTCTTTCTGGTTGGCACGACCGCGACCGGCACGACGCAGTCGCGGACGACACCCAGTTTAATAATCAGAAATGAAAGATCAAAAATTAACGACTTCAACGAAAAATATTCATAATGAGGCATTTTTATTTCTTCACCTTGCCTCGTTAATAATTTTGAATCAGTTTCGTTCTGTATCTGTATCTGGTGGTCACCGAGTTTCAGCGACTTTCTTCCTATAGGTAGGTATGCTGATGCGGTGTTTTTTTTCTTGCAAAACAAGTTCCTTTTGGGACGAGGTATATGTATATCCTGTCAGATGATATACTCTCTGGCGAGAACTAAAACACAGTGCAAATGTAAAATCGTGTCGCTGTTTAAAAAAATATGCGAGTGGACATTAAAAAAATAAAAGGAACTCAGAGATCTCGCCGCGTCAGTGGAGCAGCATCCGGGGGCTTGGTCCATTCGTGCTGTCTTCGTATACCTATCTGGTGAAGCCTACGTTCATGTGCAGGCATCACAGATGAATTATTGGCATTTTAGCCAATATTCATTCGCTGATTTTTACATTTCTGTCTGTCCCATCCGCTTTCTGGTTTATCTGCTTTTTGGTGGCCGACCCTGTTTTGTCGTTGTATCTTTTGAATGCAGTCTTTCAGTATTTTTAATGATTTTAAATCGCCTCTTTTATAATATTTAACAGCTTCTTTGGGATTGTATTGAATTAACCAAAAAAAAAACGGACAGGATGACATTTTAGGTGCGATTGGAACGATTTGTTTTGTTCGATATGACACTTGGTTTTGTTTCTTTTAATTTTCTTATTTTGTTCAAATTTGATTTTGAGTCATCCTTCCTTCATTCTTTTATCACTAGAAAGCCCTCTACTGAAAAAAAAAAAAATCCCTTTTAATGGCTCTAAAGACATTACAAGACAAATTAACTCCACCTATTGCTTAGCCATTAAATATTTTCACACCACCTTCTTTCTCCTCGACCTATCCCTCATAGATAAAATAAAATAAAAAAAACAAAAAAACCCCTCTCCTTAATCATTCTTACAATTCTTCGAAAAACCAATTACTAATCAAAACCCAACGGAGACTTTTACATCCACCTATCGCCAGCCATCTATCTTTCATTAATGGACATCGTACCAAATCTACGTCTATTCACCCTTGGCTACTGAATTTTTATTACAATAAAATACTTCGATCAAAAAACGGAATACATGGAGCCAATAGAAGTTTTTTTTTTTATTATTCAATTAAAGACAAAACATATTTATGATCATCGAGGATCTAGAATAATTAAAAATAAAAAATAAAAAAAATCCTTATTTATATCGCAGATAAACTTAGGGCCTTTGTGCGTATAAAATCAATTAATGTACTTTCACAGAAATTCTATAAAAAAAAAAAAATTAATTTAACTTTTCTCAGAAGACAAAGGAATAGGAAAAAAGAAAGTCATAAAGATCTTAATTTTATTTTTTATTTTGTTAATTACATGTTTTTTTTTTTTTTTTTTGTTAAACGTTTTTTGTATATGTATGTGAGTGTGAAGTGCTGATTCGTAATTGAAATATCTTCATGTGGTAGGTAATTTTATTATGAAATGCTCAGATAACTGGTTAAAGTGTAATAAGGTTTGAGATTTAAATCGGTTAAAGAAGTTCTTTGACTTGTCTAAGTTTAGGTTAATTTGGTAGCGCTTTTCTTTTGATGGATGTTATACATGAGATCTAGAGAAGATATATAAGCAAAATATTCAGAGGGAGTGTTTTAATGTACTATGCTCTGATTTTAAGCAAATATTTCGCAGAGATAGTCGAGATAAAAAAGTTAAAAAGTTGCCCTGAACGTTAACTCGGCAAAAACAAAAATGATCAGCCTAGGACCAAACTTATCAACTTATAAATGTATTTCTGGACAAACGTCTGAGTTTCCAATACTTTGGGAGTATTTCTCAATCGATGGCGGAACCGGAACCGGAAGGATATTCTGGGCAAATCGTATCTCTAACGAACAGCTTTATCAGAGAAGGGGCCATTAACCAATAAGCACAACCATATGGGTGCCGTGGCTCAGTGGATAGTGCGTTGGACTACTGCGCAAGGGGTTCCAAGTTCGAATCCAGAAAAATATCATCAAAGTTTTTTCACGGCCCCACCTCTTCCGAGTGTCTGACAAACATTCAAGAGTATAATTGTCATGTTAAAGTTTCTCAAAACCCCTCTGCCCTTCGGATACGGCATAAAACTGTATGTCCCTTTTGTATGTGCAGAAATTTATACCACGCACAACATGTACAGTTGTGAGAAGCTAGGCCTTGGCCCTCTATGGGCTGCTTACGGCCTAATATTTTTATGGATTGGTCACACTCTCCGAAAGGGTGACAGGTTCATAGCTAACCAAGCAATGCAATGGAACCCGCTTACCCAGGATGGCAGTATGCACAGCGGTCCCGAACGATTTCCGAACGTAGTTATCTGACGCGGAAGGGATGTAAATTGGCTCCCGAGTTTGTGCGATTTCCCCGCGGTAGACTTGTTTCTGTGGGGTTTTCTTAGATCACAGGTCTGTGCCAATAAATCACAAAACACCATTTGTCTTAAAAGCCAACATATGTAATCAATGCCGTTGGTCAAATTCAGTATGATTAATGCGTTCAGCCTGCGATGAAGTGATCGAGAACTGAGAGGCATTTCGATACTTCTTGAGATCCACATGCTGATGTAGGGATGTCCTAAAGTAAGAGGATTATACTTGTAATTCCCTAAGTTCAAGTCACAACCTCTCTAAAAAAAAAGAAAGGAAAAGAAGAAGCACTTTTATGTGATACTAAAAATACCTTATGTAAATATTACAACAACTTTTAAACGTTTAATTCCATTGTATTTAAAAAAAACTTAAATTTTAACATTTTATTTGAACAGTAGACTATAAAACCTAATCAAAGTAATATCAATTTTGTTTGCCTCTATCTCCATACATAAATAAGTGATCGGCAGTCAAAAGTGTTGCTTATATTCTTTTATTAATTATTTATTGGACTTAAATGCGTCAATCTAAAACCACCTGTTTTATTTTTGGGGGCAATACTGCTTTGCATAAATCGCCAGTAATACAACAATCTAACGTGATCAATGCCAGATTCAATCTAGGAATTATCTTGAATGTGTTCATTTCATTACTAAATAAAACAAAGATTTGCCTATAAATTGCATGAATTAGCTGCAAAAGCGGTTAACTTGATGACGATATTGAATATTTCCATTTTTTTTCTATCACTACCGACAAGATTTTAGGTTAAAATTTTATGCAAATCATCGTTCACTGTTTGTTATTTTTATTATAGATAAAATTGTAATGTTTCCATTTTAAAGGAATGTTCTTTTTTTCTAATAAAAACCAGATAATTAAGCTAAAGAGGGCAATTAGCAAATTGAAATTGATTTTAGGTTTTGAACAATTTTACTAGCGCATGGCAAAATAGTAGTGTGGTGTCCGATAAATTTTAGCAACTTTATTGGACTTAATCCGTGCTTCGAGGACATCGTTGGCGAATGCATAGAATAAGTATCATGGTCCATGTTGGGACCTCGATTTCGCCTAAGAGTAGAAGTCATAATCTGTTCCTTTTTGTGGCAACTGAATTAACGGTTCTACGACTTGACAGCTGTCAAGGCGACTGTCATCAGGAGAAATGAGCATTTGGGGCGAGCAGCGTGGTTTACTCTTTAGGTTACGTAAAGTGTCTGTAATTAAAATTGCAATAAAAAAACCTAAACCTCAGCATTTATCACTATACTATATCATATACATACGAGTACATTCATAATCCTTAAGAATCTAATCCCAAAACTACATCCACTCCTTTAATCGTTTCCCTCGAAACTCTTTCATCTGTCCAAAAAAAAAGATAACATGGAAAATCGAATTCAAATATTGATCATCCTGCTTCTCTCCAAACCAATGACCACAAATTCTGACCATCGTCCACTTACCCTCATATATATCACCTTTTGTCACTTTTAGTCAATTTTCGTTTCGGCTGTGTCTCTTCTCGCACTTCTGTATTCCGTAAGCTGTTGTGTCACAGCCTTTTTTATTTCTTTTGTTTTTTGTGTTTTAAGACGAACCCGTTTTATATTTTATTGGGACTCACACATGGTCTGATGCGATGACCGACCGACCGGTCTCGAAGGAGGATCGAATTCACTGCCTCTCACCATCTCTTCAGTTCATAACGAGTATAATTTCAAACATTTCCGAACATTATCATAAATTTTGACTCTCAAATGTTTGTTGATTTTTCAAAAATTTATGTTTCATATAAATGTGTATAATGGGGACAGAACAAAGCGAGAAGAAAAAAACAAAACAAATGGAAAATGTTTCGGTTCCTTTTGTGGCTCCTTTACCGTTGATGGGACATTAATAATTTTTAAATTTCGACCGAGGGTTCTCTGAGGTTTTTGGTTTTTCCTTTATTTTTGAGATTCATTGATCCGGTAAAGGTGTAGATTATTAAAAAAAAAAAAAGAAAAAAATGTCCCCAAGAAAAAATAACCAAAAAAAGGACAGAAATCAAAACAGAGTGGACATAAAACATTGATAGTGAAACAGGTAATCATCGTCATATCTTTGTTGGATTGCCTTTGAACGAATGTGAGGACCCTGATCTTGAAATCGATTTGGTGGGTTTGTTCATTAATAAACGGAATTAAAAGCAAGAGTAAAACAACCAAACTAGGAGAATGAGAAAATGACAAAGTCAATTATTTACGCATCACATTAAAATTGAAAGAGGATGATGGCGATAGGTTCTACTGCAGGAATTATGTCCTTAATTAAGATAGGATACGAGTAGGTTAAATGTATCCATAACTTTGGGATGGTATCTTCTTCTTCCCACCGACTCTCATATTTTATGATTTAAAAAAAAAATTGTATGTATTTGTACAACACAGTCTCATACCGGGTGACTGTTAATGAACTCATCGCCGATTAATTTAATTATGTTGATGGAGTCTCTGATTGATAGGCGGTGAATATATTTCCAAAATTTATTTCAAGTAGTTTGGTTGTATAAGTATATGAACGCCAAAACAGTAAAAGTAGTTCTATAAAAATATTTATGACCCAAATTATCTGGTTTGCCCGTTAAATATGAAACTCATTTGTGTACAAACTGATTATAACATTCCGCTGTTGCTTCCATATTTTCCCACAAATTGTGTTGTCTTTGTTGTGTTCTATAGGTATGGCATTCCACTGAGAGAGAGTGAGTGGTTACGGTTCTGAATCAGAGGTTCAAGGATCAAGCCACACCCATATATGTACATTCTGTTTGCACAGTAATTCACTTAGTATACTTCTAAAAGGACAACAAAAAATACTGTAAATTACAACGGTGTACAGGAATCAGAAACGATTCTACAAAATAATTTAGACACCAAACAATAGAGAATAAATATTGAAACCTAATATCACCTCACTACACTGTCTCTTTCCTTTCCCCTATTCTCTCTTTCAATCTGACCACTGCATGTCAGTGTCAAATGTCATCACCCTATCGGAAGGAGCTAAAATTTTTACAAATGGCGTCAATGTTAATTCTACTTTGACATTTGAAAGAAAATATATACAAAATACACGTCAACAAGATACATATATTTCAAGGTCAAGTTCAAAATGAAAACGTTTGCACCAAACTTAGACTATAAATACCTCTGTATTGTAGTTGTAACTTGTAGTAAGTGAAATAAGCCGCAGTATGTGACATACGCTGGTCACAAGTCTCATTCCAAGGGCTTGTCACAAAATGTGACAAGTTGCAAAGTGTACGTCCAGTTATCGAGTTATTCTTAGCCAACTCATAATTTTTGACAGGCACAGTGGCAGATGTGTTCACAGAATTGTAATTTTGTGTCACACAATTTCTTTTACACGTTTTCGAAGTTTACCACCTGTCCTGCAAATATCATACTTTGTTGAATCAAATTTATTGATCAAATGCTTCTATGTGTATTTATCAATACATTCCCCACGCATATACATAAGGTCCGTTCGCGTACTTTTTGCACTAAAATTCGTAGATTATTAAATATCGAAGAGTAGGGGTAAAATTCTTTTAGAGAGAGCTAAAATTACGAAAAAGTAAACGAACGGGTTGAATAAGAAAAAGTTGAAGACACTGGTTTGACAGTTTTTTGGACTATCCCACAGAAATGGCATGGGGAAATTTCTTGTTGGTCTCGTGAGCACTATCTTCTGCGAAAAACGTTTCGAAAATCTACCAAAACCATATTGGTTGCAATAGTTTTATGACACACTGTATTTACATATAATCTTAAAAATTCAAAATTTGAATTAACTTTTTCACATCTTCATCTTATACCGAAATCATGTTTGCTTCAAATGCAAAATTTTAATTCCCAAATCCTTTATAGCCGCCGAATTGTTCACACGATAGTTAGCTTAGGCGTGTTCCCTTAAGTTTTTTTTGGAAACTGACAACAATTTAGAAATTCTTGAAAATACTCAACCAATTCATGGGTTCATAATAATTTATTTGAAATTCCACTCGATGAAATGGAAATTATTCAAAGTCCCACATTGACAGTGTCACACATAACAAAACTCGATGGGATAATGGTCAACGAGATGATGATGATAATGATAGCCAATAATGACACAAAAAAAAAAAAAAAAGAAACACAAAGCGAAAGCCACATAAAGGATAAGTTAAAGCCAAAGAAAACGAGGATGAGGCGAAGAAACCTGTCTACAGAAAACGAAAGGAAAACCTAGCCCGTAAAGTGCTGCCAGACTTTGGACCTGCACACAATGCACGCTCACCTCGACAGCTCCACAAACGACGCCGCAGTGTCTGGCTCGGAAATATGTGCCAACTATTTCCAATGATGATGATGGAGACAAAACCTTTTCTCCACCATCACCCATTGGTGAGGAAGAGAAGCAGGCCCCCGGTAGGGAATTGAGTAGATACAATATTGCCATACAACATGTGATCATTATTCAACACTGTGGTGGGAGGTGGGGTAATGGTGGTGGTGGTGGAACAGATCATCGATGGACCGACCGAATGGCTATTGCCGGTTCCCACTGACCATAAGAATCTCAATCAGAATTATTACAGAACAAAATGAAGAAAATACGAAGTGCGTGAGAGTCTAGAAAAGGAGAAGAGGAGAATTGTCACAAGAACAAGTTAAGTTTTATGCCTTGTCCATAGGTATAACTTTTAGTTTTAAGGGGCCTTGTCACTGCATTTGGATTACAGGACAAAATGTAGACGAGGTAAAATTTTTTATTGTTTACCAGTCTTTCAGTTTGTGTTTTTTTTTTTTTAAAGGTCATGACAGGGGGTTGCATTTAGTTCAAGACGAGATATAATAATATTTTGGATCATTTTTGTAAAAAGAAATTTTAATCTGAGAGTGTCTCTGCTATTGAGACATGACTGCTTGCCAGCCATTCTTGAGGTTCAGTTGTGAAGACAAAGTTTTCTGGCGATCAGATTTATTACTGGGCACAGCCACTTGGCGGCTCGTCGGAGATATATTTAGTAGTAGGCAAATAGGCTTCTACTCATCCTTAGGGCTCACCGTTGATGTTTTAAATTACTCGTACCAAAGGTAGTGATCTCATTCTTACTGGAGCTATATTAATCCTGTGACCCAGGTCATTTATCATGAACCCAATACCCAAGAGATACATGGCTGAAACAAAGTATGTAAACGAACACTTAACGTCTGACATATAAACAGTTAAAGAATCTTCAAATCATTTTATTCCTTCAAACAAACGCAAATTAAATTCCGATTATTTACGATCCTCATTCACAAACATGTCTTTTAGATTGCAATGTTATCGATTTAGTCATTTCCTTGTGATACACCCAACCAAGGGGCATTTAATCAATTTGATTTGTGTTTATATGCACTCATAAAAACAGGCATACCATTCGAATGACATTAATTATCAACTTAATGCATTGCACTATCGCAAGTCGTTAATAAGAAATTAATTTGTTGCAAATTCTCATATTGCATGCAATCAGTATTCAAATGAATGCACGCATTATGCACAGTGGCATATGTACTGTACTATTAGCAAAGCTTTATGTTTGACTAATGGGTGTGTGGAATAGTTTAAGCGATGTTTGCACGATTTAAATTGGTTATACCACTGGGTTATAATTAATAGTTAGACTGTTGTTGAATAAGGAAGCATTACAACTAATCGAATAGGGACAAATCGAAGGAGATAATGCAAGTAAACAAGCAAACTTCAGAGCTACTGTAGATGCTATCCCTCAAGCACCCCGCAAAGCTAACACTATCCATAACTATCTACCAACCACCATGCCTCCGTTGTTGCAGCTAACAATCTGCTAACTAAATCCAACTCTACACAGATATTCAATTGTGGGCTGAAACCGTTTGAATATATCACTCAGGTGTCTTGTATCGATTCCTGATAGCGCATATACTCGCCGTTGCGCAGACTCGGTGTGCATTTATGAATTTTTCAAATTCATAACTTCATTGTATCACACACCTTCATAGTTTCGTGGATGGAGTTTTGCATATGGCATAGATACTTTTTGCCTTCTATGAATAAGGCATCAGTTGAAGATCGGTGGTGGGGGTAAAATTATGAGCATATGGTAGATAGGAGCGCAATTTTCACATTTGTTCAATGTTCAAAGTATTTGTGATAAGATCTGCTTAAGTAAGTGACATGGACAACATTTGAATTATTTTATGGTTTATGGGGGGCTTTACTTTTCGATTTTACTTCTTGGTTTGCTGAGTTCAGTTTACAATACCGGCTTTGACGAAAGGAAGGGTATGGACACATGTTGACTTTATCGCTTTAAAAGAAGAGTTGAACTTAATACTTATCTCCTTCTGAGTTAAGTTCACAAAACTTTGACTTTTCACATATTCTCAGAGCTGATCTAGTATACTATTAAATACAGCCAACTCTTGCAGTCATACTATCTATACAATGACCAATAATTGTGCCTTATTGATTTACCTACTTATACCGCATATGCACTCGCATGAGTATGCCTAGGCACAGTTCGGTATCTTATTGCATTCGGTTCGGTCCCACCTATTTGCACGTCCACTCCATTACATGGAATCATGTCCGTCACATGAATGAATAAATGTATGAAAATTTTGAGCATAATATCTACTGTCGAACGTTTGTTCACAATATTTTATTTTTTTATTCATTTTCCCCTTTTGCCTGTGCATTGTACCAGTACTCGTACGAGTATCTTTTTGCATATTGTCACTGGGTAAATTCGAAGAATAAGGAACGAACGACAGAGGAACAAACGTTTTCTAGATCAAAACTATCCGATACATGATTCAAATCAAAAACGAATATTATGTTTCCGCTGGCATAAATCCGCCGCCCGAATGACGGTCTGATTTGAATAAAATATGAGACCACAACAGCAGTGGGGCCCGAGACTTTTATGCTGGCGGTGTGGTAGCATGTATAGATGTTTGGCTTTTTGTGTATTTTGTAGATTCAGGGAGCAGTTTTGCGATACTGGCAGGGTTTGGTAATAGGGTGCGTTACTATTTGCTACAAATGAAAATCGATTAGTTTGGAGATCACTAGGGGGGAGATATTTGCATGAGTGAAAAATAAAATATAAAATTCTGTGGGAGCACTCATCATATAGATGCTGTGGATCCACCAAGCCACTAGCAAGGTAAATGCTTTACAGTGTTGTAAATTAGATTGACATTTGAGGCTAGACAGAATTGAAGTGTGCTAATGCAGCAGCTTTTTAGCAGTCTTACAAGTCTCCTAGTCTCTAAATAGTCCTGCCATCAACGCATATTCTGATCCTAAGAAGTCTTCATTATAGCCGTCTTTAGCTATCCCAACGGAAGTCTATTTTCCAAAAGACCCAGAGGTCTCCTAAGGCAGGGAATAGAGTCTTTTGAGTTTTCAGAGAATTTTAACTTCGAAGAATGTTGCTGAAAGTGGTTTGCTGGTAGATGTTTCCACTTTTTCATCAGAGTCACTCATGAAAATTTTACTAAAATCCAGTCTCGGATCGGAGTCTGACCGAAGGCAGTCGTGAACGTAAGGAAATTTGAGAGTAAACTTTCATCAAAACCAAAATTCTGTCATTGCTTCAAACTACACGTCCATGGGACCAGGATTATAGGATTGGGCTCAAGTTCATGGCACAACGGCGATAGATTGCCTTACTGTCCCTCATGAGGATGGTTTAATATGGTAGTGGATTAGGTACCGTGTCTAGAGAAAACTTTAGTGCCTTTAGTACAGAGAGAATAGTCCTTCCACCACATGTGCTAGACACCGTTCATAGATCCAAAACACTTCTTCTTGGTGATAAGACACTCATCCTTGCGATCAATATTCAAATAGGGTGTAGTACTTCATGTTGCATGTCAATTGCATTCTTTCCGTATTCTTGTGTCTCTGTCCAGAGTTTGATTTGTCTGTTGACATGATTTGAATTTGCACTTTAGTTGGTGTATTGTCATGGCAATTAGTTTCCAACTCAGTCTTAGGATCATTTGCCTTTGGCGCCTTTCTAATCTAATTACAAATCACATAGAGAACTGACCGCACCCAAACGCACATAATATAGGTATGTATCTGCATCTAGTACATTTTTGTTGAATTAGTGAGCAATTTTTACGTCATTTGCTAACGAATATCATTTATAATCTCATTGTACACGCGCCAGACTCAAACTCCAACTCCATTTGCATGAGATCTTTTTCCTTGCATTGATTTACATGAATGGAATCCTTGCGTGGGCTGCAGCAAGCCGTTTGCCATACTTGGCGAACCGCACGAATCAAAACGAAAAAAACCAACTCCAACTCCTATGGAAAGATGTAAATTTCTGTTCATGAATTATGACCACTGCACATGTGACACAGGGGGATGGCTGGCTGAGTGTGAGGAAAGTAAACCGGATGGCATGCGTATGCAAAACAACATGTCTGCTCTCTTTGGCCAGGTCCAATTTCCTTTACATGGCATTGATTCATTATCATGGACGCGTTTATACCTATTTTTTATTTTCTTTTCTCTATTTGACCATTTATGCTTAAGGTTTTTTGTTGTTTTTTGAGGAAGGAAAATTGACCATGGTCACAACGATGTGCGACAACTACAGCCTACGCTGCAAAATTTTTACGCAAAGAGATGTTGAATGTTGTAGCGCGCTCTGCCATTGAAACTTGCAATCGTTGTGGTTATTTTGTTTGCTGACTGAGAATATCGTATTTCAATTTTGATGTTGACAATCAAAAGAGATGTTAAATGACCTAGACGAACGTACAAACATTCATGTGAATATAAATTTCGAATATGTTGTAAGATGACAACTAGAATGGAGGTTTCAGGTGATTTAATCTAAATTCTTTTTAGTCAAATAGAAGCTTGATTTATGGTATAACCATTTTTTGCTTTAAATATTTATGAGTTCCTCATGCCAGTCTTTTAATGGTTTCTAGCAATTTTTATGAGGATGCGATACATTTCGAGAAACCATTTAAAACGAGCTATTATTTTCTTTAAGAAAAAGTGTGTGGGTGAAAGCACTAAAACTTAAACAAATTAAAATCCTATTCATTTGACTCGTTTTCCATTTTAGGAAATAATAACCTTAACATTTAAACTAAGTATTTTATGTATGATTTGCACTAAAGGTATGCATAAATTGCATATGACATTTAGGCTGTATTACTTTGTTTAAGGTTAAGTCTAAGGTTTAAGGTAATAGCGATATTGGGTGTTCCCCAATTTGACACAGCCTTTTGACTTAGCTACATATGCAGATTCATGGCTGCTATGAAAAAATCTACTGGTAAGAATCAGGACAAGAAGATAAGACATTGGTCTAAAATTCTACACCACTGTCATCTGCATCAGTGTTGAATGATGAGCGGAGGAGAATTTTGTGGCATGTTCAACAGAGCGAACAGTCAGAAGCGCAAACATCATTGTCCAAAAAGTTACGTTGAAATTCTTAACCCTTTCATAGACGCTAACTCTCTCAAACTGCTCCAAGTTGGTGGGCTTTTTGTAGTAAGCATGCATTCCTTATTCTCTGAAACTTCCTACCAAAATCTTGTTTGATTGTCAAAAATCTTGTTCTTTATTTGTACAGGAAATGCTATCAAGCTAGCTCAGGCTTTTATAGGTACTATCAGGCAGAGTTTCTGTGTTGTGGATGTACGACACATATCAAGCAACAGTTGTGGGCATTTCGGAGTATGTTCTGTATGTTCTTTTTACACTGCTCTCAATCGCAGGTCATTACAATTCATCGCAACAATGGCTGATGGGAAGAATAGTCAAATTGATAGCCTCTCAAGATGGCAAGGTTCTAGTTGTGGACGGGCAGATGAAAAGCTGCATTTTGGGACGAAATCCTCACCGTTTAGCCCCACTGCCACAGAATAAATAAAGTATATGCTACGTACATAGTTTAAGGTGGCCAGAGATTACATGTAAGGCAGTTTTTTGTTTCTGTCCTACGATCCTTGCCTGTGTTATAGGTACAACTCCCATGTGGAATATGTTTCCTTAGTTTTTGTAACGCTGTGCATTGCCAGAGAGTATGTTCCAACATTTCATCCTACTCCTATTCAGAGAAGAAGCTCAAGTCAACACTGGTACATTTCGTGTGGTATTGATCTCCGAGATTGATAAACCATCGCCCACGAGTTGTCTTCATTTGTTGGACTTTTCAATTTGAACTCAAAACGACATGAAGTGTATGCTGATTCCATAGACCATATTCTCTATTGGGTGGATTCCTTACATACTTCCGAGATCTCTTTTCGTCATACAGAAGAATTTCTCTCTCATCAAATTCCATTATAATCCTCCACTCTTCAGAGAACCATCACTGCAAATTCTTTCTCGTATACCTCAGCCTTTTTGGTAAGTGTTTTTTTTTTTAGAAGCCAGACATTACGTGAACTGGAAATATTGAGACTGTCCACCACATGTCTAGTTGAGCTCTTCCACAATCTAGGTAGCTGCTAAAGATTGCGTCATACATAAGTATGCATTTAAAAAAAGGTTATATTGTCTTTATTAAAGAAAGTAAAACAAATTAAACTTAAAACAAGATTAAATTACATCTGGGACTTCGTATTCATTACGAGATTACGCTAATTTCTTAGAATCATGCAGAAAGTTTTTCTCCCGATTAATCTGTTTCAGAAAAGACATCTTATTTTTTTTTCCTACGACTGCCATATTTTCAT